>OX596269.1:1976198-2245193 GCA_951394255.1 Polyploca ridens | reverse complement strand
AAAACATCTTCAAAAATCACATCCCCACATGTCATCCATATACAAGGTGGAAATAGACGGGTCACTTTTTAACATCTGTGGACGGATCAGTAAGGGCAGCTACCTTAAGGGTAGGCTTAAGGGTTGAAGTTACGCGAATATGGTCTGATGTGACTGTCCTTTAATTTTTGATTTATTGCAATTGGCATTTATAGATTTTTAAAAAAGGTACAGTCAGCGAGAAAATGGCGATTTTTAAAAATATTTTTATTAGCTTAATCGATCCAGTCTCTGACAAGGATCAAAAGGCTCTATGGGGCCAAGTTAGGTTAGGGTACTAGAAATGTCACAAATGAAAAAAACTTTTCCCATACATTTGTGCCCTTACTGACCCGTCTAAAATTTCGACCCTGAATTTGCTTCACAATAATAATTAAAGGGTGTCTATTGAAAAATCACAGTCTGTAAAAGACGATATCATAACAAACTTGATGGTGGCCAAAAGAAAGTCCTCTCTATTCTGGAACTTACAACATCAGCCTATAATGTCCCACTGCTGAGCACAGGCCTCCTTTCACAAGGGGAGGTAGGCTAGTGTTCAACTTAGGAGGCCTCCAACTAGCTTAACGTCTATCACAATTAAGTGATAACCGGGACCGACGACCATCCAACCGAAGCACGAAAACACAACAAGGCGGTCACCCATCCAGGTACGTATCAAGATATTTAATAATATTTCAAAAGACATAAGAGAGCCAAATATAATTAGTTATACAAGTGGTTGAGTATTTTTAACCGACTTCAAAAAAAAGGAGGAGGTTCTCAATTCGAATGTTTTTTTTTTATATGTTTGTTACCTCATAACTCCGTCATTTATTAACCGATTTGGAAAACTCTTTTTTTATTTGAAAGGTACGCTTCCCGTTTGGTCCCATTGTCATCAGATCAGGATTTGATTACTTCTTAGTGTACTTTGAAGTCGGTTTAAGGTTTTTGTAAAACAGTCCAATTATTTATTCATAATTTGTAATTTGTCAATATGAATTAATTTATAATTTTATATTGTTTTGACATCCTAAGATTTAATTAGTTATATTTTTTTTTTCGTAAAATTAGAACTTGTTATTATTAAATTCCATTTGTATATTTGCATGCCTACATTATGTTAAGGCGAATCATTTAGATCTAATTTATTAACACTTGACATCTTAATGTACCATATTTCACGCAATAAAAGATCTTTATCTTTATCGGGCACACCGGTGGTAGATGGAAGTACTGACCGTGTATGAGAACCGTGATGGAGGCCCTCGCAGGGTCCCCCACGCCGTTGTCGGCGAGGCACTGGTACACGCCGCCCAGCGCGCGGTGCTCCGCCCGGAACTTGATGCGTCCGCGGTGCTCCAGGAGCGCCATAGCTTCACCCTACAACGATATCCTACGTCTTATACACGTGTCCCAAAACGTCAAGTGGATACCCAGCGAAAGACTAATCTATCCCAGCTCTGGTTAGCAAAAGAAAAAAAACACAAATAACTCTAATCTGACACTGATTTGAAGTCAGCGAAATATTTTCAATGGAATACGTCGAGCTCTTTCGCTGACTTCAAATCAGTGTCAGATTAGAGTTATTTGATACTTTTTAGTGAAGTCGATTTAATTTTTTTAAATTCCTTTTTTATTTCGTAATTTTTAGTTTTTCTTAAATGCAATCTCCTTTGACACCACACCCATAGCTCGTATCAATAAGCCAGGCCGTCACACATATAAGTCCTTAGTCCATATCTTGAAAACTACTGAACCGATTTCGATGAAATATGCACTGTTCCCTAAGTTGAAATAAATGTAAACCAATAAAAAAAGAATGGTTACAATCCGATTAATATTTTCGGAGATATGCGTGAACAAACAAACATACATACAAACATACATACATACAAAAATACATACAAACATACATACAAACATACATACATACACCTGTGAAATTTTGTATATTTGTTTTGAAGCCCTAATATATCATTTCACATATGTGAATATATTGCAGTTCCAATAATGTCGAATTGATAATCTCCTTTTTTTTAAGTCGATTAATAATCTCCTTTTTTTTAAGTCGATTAAAAAAGCTATATTTTAGGCACTGTGATCATCATTTAAACCTAGGACCTTTAGTGTAAATAATAAAATTAAGTTTAACGACTGGGCAACATCGGGTATTTACAGAAGTAGAGCTAAGTTGTATGAGCTGTATGGCATGAAAAGATTCAATCAAAATATCGATTTTCTTGAGTATGTTAAAAAGTATTCCAAAATTTTTAAGAAAGCCTGTGCTTCTGCTAAGTCCATATATTTAAAAAATAAAATTAGTCAGTCAAACAATAAAGTCAAAACTACTTGGAACATTATCAACTCTGAAAGGGGAAAATACCAGAACAGTAATAAGCGTATTGAGTTAAATATTAATAATAACATTATATCTGACGATAGTCAAATCGCACATGCTTTTAATTTATTTTTTACTAATATACCGGTAGATACAACTAGCTCTTTGAATTCGTCACCGATAGATGCTGAATTGTTATTAAAATCCAATGTGTCTGAGTGCTGTGAATTATTTAAGTTTAGGCACATTACACCTTACGACATAGTCAAAACATTTAAAACCCTGAAACTTAAACGCACCGGGGACTTATGGGATATATCCGTGACTGTTTTGCAGGGTATCATTGATGACATTGCTCCCCATCTAGCTTTAGTATTTAATAAATGCGTAGATTTTGGCCAATTTCCAGATTTAATGAAATATAGCAAAGTTATACCTTTGTTCAAGGCGGGAGATCCCAGTGATCCTACTAATTATAGGCCAGTTTCCATTTTGCCAGCTTTGAGTAAAGTATTTGAAAAGATTATTTTAACGCAATTACTCGCTCACTTTAATTTGAATAAACTATTACATAGTGAGCAGTATGGGTTTACAAAGGGTCGTTCAACTGTTGATGCCGGGGTAGCGCTTTTAAGAAATATTTTTAACGCTTGGGAGAACTCACAGAATGTTATTGGAGTCTTCTGTGATCTATCTAAAGCCTTTGATTGTGTTGATCACCAGACACTCATACGTAAACTAAATTATTATGGGGTTAGGGGTGCAGCACTTGATTTGATGAAGTCGTATCTCGGGGAAAGAATTCAAAGTGTTGATGTCAATCGTATTAAATCATCTGGTTCTCCTGAGCATATGGGGGTGCCGCAGGGCTCTATTTTAGGTCCTTTTCTATTTTTAATTTATATTAATGATCTTCCTTTTTATGTCAAAAATACCTGTGGAATTGTACTGTTTGCTGACGATACCTCACTGATTTTTAGTGTTGATAGACTGAAATCTAATTTTGACGATGTAAACGGTGCATTATCTCGGGTATTAAATTGGTTTACTGTAAATAATCTAGTTTTAAATGCAAAGAAAACTAAATGTATTAAATTTGCGCTTCCAAATGTTAAAAAAGTAGGCTGTAATTTAATGATAAATAATGAACCTTTAGGTCTTGTTGAATCATCAGTATTCTTAGGGATTACTTTAGACTCGAAACTTCAATGGGGCAGCCAAATAGCATGTCTTTCGGGAAAGCTCAGTTCAGCTGCTTATGCAGTTAGAAAAATTAGACAGCTAACAGACGTAGACACAGCTCGATTAGTTTATTTTAGTTATTTTCATAGTGTTATGTCCTATGGCATTTTACTTTGGGGTAAAGCTGCTGATATAGAAACCATTTTTATTTTGCAAAAAAAAGCAGTGCGAGCTATTTATAATATGAGTTCTCGAGCTTCCCTCAGAGATAAGTTTAAAAATATAGGTATCCTTACAGTAGCATCGCAGTATATTTATGCAAACATATTATTTGTACATCAGAATATTAATCTTTTTGTAAAAAAAAGTGACGTGCACTCTTTTAATACTAGAAATAAGCATAAACTTTTGACCTCTTCTTATAGACTCCAAAAAGTGCAAGGTTCATTTTTAGGACTGAGTGTACAATTTTATAATAAGATCCCTAATGAAATTTTAAATTTACCGTCACTAAAGTTTAAGAAACGTATAAAGGCCGCTTTAGTACAGAAGGCTTACTACAATATTAAAGAATATTTAAATGATAAAAATGCGTGGTTGTAGCGCTCGCTCTCGCAGGATACATCTGATGTAATAAATTTAAGTTTTTTTTTGAAAAGAGTAATTGCTGAGTTTATTGCCGGCTCTTCTCAGCAAAATCAACCTTCCGAACCGTGCATTAGTGCATTAGAGTATTAGAGTTTGACTATTCATAAGTGCCTGTGAAGGCCTATTTGAATGAATATACTATATACGCCATTATACTAGCTACGCCACTGCTGACACTGATTTCCTTTGCCTGCAGATTGAGCTCATGGAGTACTATTACCTATTCTGTGCTCTGTGATACCGGTTATATGAGAGCAGTCTATGAACTTACATTTTTCCTCCAATCCACGATAGGGGGCGGTATGCCGGTGGTCTCGCACGCAATATCCACGTATTCACCCTTCCGTACCTCCAGGAATCCATCTTCAGGGATCGTCTTTATTGTTGGTGAGTCTGAAATAAAACAACTAACTACATATGGAGGTGCAAGGTGGATGACACCTCCATTTAAAAGGGAAGATCTTCCGCCAGGCTGGGTCATCGTGCCTGGGGACCGCGGTCCAACTGTACATGTCGGACAGTTGTATATATGCAGATTCTCGAGAAAACTTCTTAAGCGCGATGCAGGATAATGTGGCGCCACGCCATCTATCTTTCCGTGTGTAAATAATCCAGTTTTACTGATAGATGGCTGATAGATGTCGCTACATACAAAACTACTCGTACAAAATTCAAATTTCTTCAATTCAAATTATGGGAATATATAATTAACATATTTAAATATAGATATAAAATAAATACGATTTAAAATTTAAAAATATAGTTCCCCAACGGCATAGGGAGCTAGGTCTTAGGTACGGTGGTCAAGGCTCTAGAAAAAGGAACTTCCTCACTATGCGTGCCGTTTCCAGGAGCACTGCCCTCTCAATCTGGCCCTATGATTGATGCATTCACCTAACACGAGCTTCTTAAGGTGTTTGTCGAGACTCTTGGCCATTAGGCCATGGGCGGAAACGACTAATTGGTACAATAGTTGCCGTGTCAATCCCACATGTCGACAACCTCGTGCAAGATCATGATACTTGCTTTCTTTATCTTTCTCAGCCTTCACGAGGTTCTCGTCATGGTCGTCGTTATTATTATCCTTTTGGTTAGAATGTCATCTAACAAATCCTATTCTGGGTCGATTTTTTCATCGTCTGTTTTTATTCGAGGAATAATTTTGGCTTTGACTTTGCCTTTGAAGGACAAGATTCCAGTTTAAGTACTACAACGGATACAGTGGCGTAACATAATACTCAATTAATCAAAACGAGCTCACGTTTCATTAAACTGTAATTCTCCAGTTTAGTTCTGTATCTGTATAAAGGTAGGTGGTAACTAGATTCCGCCCAGTTGTTTTAGGTACTCGCGTTCTCAAAGGTTCTAATATTTTTGGGATAAAAATACAGTAACCGGCAAACTTCTTGGCACAAAACGTAAACTGCACAGAAGTAAAATTTTAGATCTCTTTGGTGGCAAACAATTCCCCACTACGCCCAAATTGTGTCAAGAAGTTTGCCGGGATCAATCATCATCATCATCAGCCTATAATGTCCCACTGCTGAGCACAGGCCAACTTTCACAAATGAGGGTGAAAGGGAATGGGCAATACTCCACCACGCATGCACACTGCGGATCGGTGGAGGTAGGCTAGTGGTCAACCTACTGTTGGAATTTTTCAAGCCGCCTAGGAGGCATCCAACTAGCTTAACGAATATCACAACTAAGTGATAACCGGGACCAACGGCTTTCATTTTGATCCGTTGAGTATTTGAGGCAGGAAGGCGTAACAAACAAACAAATTCACTTTTGCATTTATATAATAACTAGCTATGCCCCGCGGTGTCACCCGCGTTCTCGGGATAAAAACTAGCCTATGTCCTTCTCCATACCATAGGTTATCTGCATGGCAAATTTCATGATGATCGGTTGAGTAGATGAGGCGTGAAGGCGTAACAAACAAACTCACTTTCGCATTTATAATAATTATAGGATATTAGTTAGGATTAGGATAGTAGGATTTTATTAGTTGGATAGGATAGGATAGGAAGTAGGATGAATAAGACTACTTACATTGTACTTCTATAGAGTGTGTCTGCCTTATAGGTCCCCATGGTTCAGGGCGTATCACCTGTAAAATAAAATAAAAAGGATTTTTGTAGTCTATAGCCGTTACTTCCTTACTTATACACGTAGTACAACATCAAGGCTGTTTTGAAAATTGCTGTGCTGAAATTTTTATGGTCCTTCGAGCCGGATCCAAGGATATTGTATACTAACTAACACGTAGTATAACATCAAGACTGTTTCGAGAATTGCTGTGCTGAACATTTTATGGTCCTTCGAGCCGAATCCAAGGATATACTAACTAGTATAAAAATTCTTTGGCCGGATCTATCTGTGTATATAATTTACTCTGTGCAACAGTATGTGCTTTCTTAATTAGGACCAGAGATAGATTAATCTGTCTCTTGATGCCAGAAGGCTGGCAAGAGGTCCACCTGCTGGTAAGTGGTTACCGTCGCATATGGACATTAGGATTGCCAATGTGTTGCCGCGCTTAGGAGGCAACTGTTGACAGTTGTCGGAACAGACAAGTGCTTGGCGACAGATTCAACATGAGGGTGGTAGCCAGCCAGGTGGGTACTACAAAGTACCCTACCACCGTGCTATGGTTTCCTCTCAATGTTTTCCTTCACCGAAAGCTCAAGCTCATTGTAGGATTCGAACCCAGGCCCTTCGTCACAGTATTCGACGTCATACCATGGCTTGGCCTGAAAATGGCTTTTGCGTCATAATTATTCGATTGCAGAATACTTAATGCAAGAAAAATAGTTATTAGCTATTACATTTTAGACTAGCTTCCATTCTGCTGTTTCACCCGCGTTCCCGGGATAAAAGTAGCCTATAATACTCGGGGATAATGTAGCTCCATATTAGTGAAAGAATTTTTCGAATCCGACTGGTAGTTCCAGAGATTAGCCCGTTTAAACAAACAAACGTAAAACTCATCCGCTTTATTATATTAGTATAGATTGTTTAGAATTGATATAGATTGCACAGCTTTGGCCACATTATTACCTGCCTAAAACACGCCAAATTTTACCTGAGAATGAGTCCCCAATTCAGTCTTACAAAATTATCCTCAGGAAGTTCTTAGTTAGCAAAACTGACTGAAGCCCAGTTTACGTTCCAATTAAGTTAACTACCGACCACCCCATCGCAAGGCTAATTAGTGAGGCATGTCCGTCCGTCTGTCACATTGTATTGATAGCGTCCAATTGATAGTTCCATTGGTTTTCGGTAGCCTTTGATGTAGAAATAGGTATATTTTTTTAATCAGGCGCCGTGCCCACTGAGAAGAGTTCTGCGTTCCGAGTTCTGAATTCCGCGTTGACTGTAAGCTATGTGACGCCTTTGAAAGTAAAAAAAGTGTATGATGTGCGATCAGTAGCGAATATTGCAGAACTCTAGACTGCTTGCTGTGTGCACAATAGTCAACACGGAATGCAGAACTCTACAACTCTCCCTGTGGGATCGGCGCCTCATTGGTTCTGTCACAGAATAAATAATAGTACAAGTAGTTATGTATAAGCTTTTGGCCGTGACTGCAGTCGGCTCGACTGGGAAAGTACCTCCACCTTACAGAATACCGCAGCCAAATAACTTTATGTTGTGTTCCTGCGCGTGAGTAAGGTCGCCAGTGCTCATTGGGGAGGGGGAAGGGTCGGTAACGCGTGAGTGATGCCCCGTGTATTGCAAGCGACTATATGGCTACGGTAACCGCTTACCGTCGGGTGGGCAGTATGCTTGGTTTACCGAATACAAAAGTTATGCCAATTTTACCGATATTTCTCATCGAACGATATTTTTCAATGAAACTCAGTAGTTTTAATAGCTTGGAGCAGTTCATGTAGCGCTAGCGTAAATAGACTCCTAACAAAAGAGTTCGGATAAATTGATTAATTGCATAATTGGGCATTCTTGAGGAAATAAAAGCGCTCAACAAGAATAGTGTTGGGACATTGTCGATAGTGAAAAAAAAGACGTGTGGCACTCGGAGACTGCCGCGGTAAAGCTATTGCATAGCTGTTTTTATCAACTTATGCAATTATAATTATTTATTTATTTTATTTATGCAGTATTTTTTTTCCTTTGTTTTTTTTTCTTTGATATTAATTCAAGTTACACTTTTTGAGCGTGGTGACCGATAAGAAAACATTTTTTTTCTTTTATTAAATAAATGAGAAGGCCACCTAGAGGCGAGTTGCTGAACTAAAGAGACAAGCGTGATATTTCAAAAAGTCATTAAAAGTTCTGCTATACATCGATAGATGGCAAAACTAAAAAGTATCACCGCTGTGCCGGTCGTAGTGGGGGGTGTTAGGTTATTTTCGTTACGGAATTTCTGGATTCGGTCTCCACGCTCAAGGCCCACGATAGAAGCTATGCAATAGCTTAAAAACAAAATATTACAATAAGACGGGCCAGTTGGTTCGGTTGGTTAAGATTCCACCTATCTCGCCGCAGGTCGTGGTTTCGATTCCAACACAGGACATGCATTTGTGTGCATGAACATGTCTGTATGTCCTGAGTCTGGGTGTAATTATGTATATTAAGTATGTATTTACGATCAAAAAGTAGTATATGTATTATATCAGTTATCTGGTTTCCATAATACAAGCTCTGCTTAGTTTGGGATCAGATGAGGAATGTCCCAGGATATTATTATTATTATAATAAAAAAACAAGTGACGTACTGATGAAAAAAAAATCGAGTAACAACTGCTAGATTAAAATAAATAGAGGGTTTCTCAAGGTTATGTGTGTGTGTGTGTGTGTGGTTGATGCAAATAAGTACATACTTTACTGAAATTTTAATATATTATCTAACTTACTTAAAAACATATTAGCAACAGTTAAATAATTGTAATCAGTAATCATATTTTTGTCTGTTTTTATGTTTGTTTAAACGGGCTAATCTCTGGAACTACCAGTCGAATTCGAAAAATTCTTTCACTAATAGGAAGCTACATTATCCCCGAGTATTATAGGCTACTTTTATCACGAGAACGCGGGTAAAACCGCGCGAGAAAGTTAGTAATAAATAAAAATACTTGCCCTGACCTGACTGACTGACTGATTTACAATAAATTAATGTTTCTACTGGTATTCATTCGAATAATTCACTTTTTAAATTGTTTTAGCTGTGGTTTTAAATTTTACAGAAATATCGATATTTCTGTTTATTTATTTTTATCGATATTATGGACACTTAAATGGTAAAGTCACAACACTGGCGCCAAATTAAACAATAATTAGATCGAAGAGCGGTTGTCTTTGCTCCAATTAGCCACTAACACAAAAACATGCCTTTTTGTTATATGGTTTTGTTTCGCAATGTTGTTTTGTAGAATAAGGAGGAAAGTGAAACGATAAACCTTACTTAAAACCTTTTACCCCCTTTCGATATAGCCGATCTTAATAATCATCATCATCATCGTCAGCCTATAATGTCCCACTGCTGAGCACAGGCCTCCTTTCACTCTCAAATGAGGGTGAAAGGGAATGGGCAATACTCCACCACGCGTGCCCACTGCGGATCGAAGGAGGTAGGCTAGTGGTCAACCTACTGTTAGAATTTTTCAAGCCGCCTATGAGGCATCCAACTAGCTTAACGACTATCACAATTAAGTGATAACCGGGACCAACGGCTTTACGTGCCTTCCGAAGCACGGAAAACGCTCGATTTGAAATAACACTAGGCGGTCACTTATCCAGGTACCGACCACGACAGGCAAAGCTTAACTTTGCAGTGCGTACCAAGCCAGAAAAATATCCCAATGTCAGATGAAACAAACTTATGTCTAATCTTCGCGTGGAGATGAGATGGAGATAGCGTGTTACGCGGCACAAAAATGAACGAAGCGCTTCTTATCTAAATAACTCGTAAAGTATAGAATATTTTAAAAAATCGTTAGTAGCAGCCCTAGGTCATATGTTAGTGATATTATTTATCGAATTTTTGTCTTAATTAGATACACCATGAACGAATAAAACCGAAAATTCATTATTATTAGAGGTAGCTTTGTGATTTTTTTCTATCGAGGAAATTTCATTCCATTATGTTTTTGCTCAGGCAGAACCCTCGCGTATATAATGAAAATACCCATATAAAAATATTTTTTCATTTAAATACTATTTACTTGGGTAAATTTCAATTCTAAGATTGTTATTTTGCTTTATACGCAGCCTTAAGAACAGCTTATCATGCTGCACCACGAGCGCTTCGGGATCTTAATAATGTTTCCTGTATATTATTACTAGCTGTCCCCCGCGGTTTCATCCGCGTTCCCGGGATAAAAAGTAGCCTATGTCCTTCTCCATACCATAGGCTATCTGCATGCCAAATTTCATGATGATCCATTGAGTAATTGAGGCGTGAAGGCGTAATAAACAAACTCACTTTCGCATTTATTATATTAGTTAGGATTATTATTTACCTTTTTAGGCATATTTTGCGTATGGAGGATTGTCAGATTCAGTGGCGTGCATTCCATATAGGCAAATAAGCAATGATTACCTCATAAGATTCAATAATATGATATATTGATTCAATTAAACTACATAATCATTTTAAATACAAATTCTAACCTAACATTCAATACAAAATTTCAAACTTTGCCGCGCAGGCATTCGCGAGTTCGTGTAACAAATTCACGCACACTAAAACGATTTCGGCATATACATACACGCACACACACTTCTTTAGGATAATACGACGAAAGCATAAATCACGTTTTTACTATGCGTAGCACACTGACATTTGACATTCGCGATTTATAGACCATAAGTAACCATACCTACTCTGTTGTGACACTAGTAACCCAGCCAAATTAAAAAAACTACAGTTTACCAACGTTAGAGCAACTCAAATATAACTTCGCAATTTATTTGTATTGTTTTGTTTATGGTTTGGCTGGCATTGCATAGGGTTACCGTCCTTTGACAAAATTTATTATCGATAGATTCAAATCGAAGTGACTGATGTCGATTAAAAAAAATATATACAAGGTCGATCCATAGAAAATCAATATTTATATTTTATTATGATATAAAATATATTTCTTAGTTAATTAGTACCAAAAATTTTTTTAAAAATGCATTGTTTATTAGGTCACTAATAATAATTACACGAATATCGTTATTCGATAACTTACACTGTCGAGATTTTTAGAAAAACAACGATTTATACGCCCTCCCATCGATTTCGTCATTGATGAGAGAGAAAGAGAGTAACTTGTGCTAATTTATTCAAAAAAACTGTAATATTTAACATAAAAATAATCGATTCGAAAATACGAAATGGAATATTATGGTCTCGTTAAAATCGATTTCCTATCTTTTAATTTCGTGGCGATCTTAAGATCGATCCGTATCTCCAAAGACGATTTAAAAGATCGAATATTGATTAAAAAATCGATCGATTCAACCGAGGCTGGAAACCCCTTTTTTTTTTTTATTATTTGTTCATGACCATGGACACAAAGTCCTTCAGTCGCATACATTTTATTTATAATATCACTTTCATATAGTCCGCACATTAACTTTTACATAGTCCGCATTATCAGTCACCGTTCAGTCGTGTTTTAGTAAAATGGTGGTCACTGTACTAAAACTTTTCACGAACTTTTTGAGACAACTTGTAAAATCACGATACACATAATTCATTTCATTTCACTAGTGCACGTGAATTGATCTTTATTGGATAAAATACCACCGATAATATACAATAAAACTCTCCTAGTACTTGATTGCCTACCTCCTCCGAAAACCAATGCACGCCACTGGTCAGATTTCACATATTGCTAAGTTAGCTAACGTTAAGGTATTTTTATTTTTTAAGTAGCTAACGTTAAGGTATTTATTTTTTAAGTAGCTAACGTTAAGGTATTTATTTTTAAGTAGCTAACGTTTAGGTATTTTTTTTGTAAGTAGCTAACGTTAACGTATTTATTTTTTAAGTAGCTAATGTTTAGGTATTTATTTTTTAAGTAGCTAACGTTTAGATACTTATTTTTTCAAACTATAAAAATATAGCATTATTTTTATTTTTGCAACATATTGTGGGAGAAATATAGTACATTTTATTACCTAGTGGAATCTCGACTCATGGGCGGCCGTTTTAACTCAAGGTGACTGATAGGTCAAATAATAAGGTTTTTTCTCGCCATGCATATAAACCATTTGGTACCAACCTCGCAAGTATAATCAGCTGTATCCTCGGACACCAGGGAGTCCACCTGCAGACTGTAGTTGGCGTGCATCCGTACCCTGGGTGGAAGGTGGCCAGCATCCTGACTGTCCCCGAGAAGAAGCTTGTCTTTGTACCAGCGGACCAGGAGTTTTGGCTCTGCGAAAATAGTATTTTTGAAGACATTAGAGTATAGCTGATTTCGCTTAAAGAGGATAGTTGGGTGGTTCATATAGATAGTATATTAAGAGCACTCAATTCGCCATACTTTTCATACAAAACCTCTGTACTTATTATGGCGTTGTTAAACATTTTTCGTTAGATGTTTTGAACAAATTAGTATCTTGTGCACTATATCTAGCCGTGTATCTAGGCGAAATTAAAAAAAAGTGTGAAACAAATTCAGTAAAAGCCTCCGAAAAACAACGTTTTTGCTCAAATTTTACCTGAACTTTGGCCATATCTAATGAACCTATAAATTTTAAAAGTAAAGAATACATTTAGATACCAGGCTTGCAAATGTATTGGAGATTCTAAATAACTCACTTTTTTTCACAGACTTGTAAGATTTTTTCACGAGAAGTATACGTATACGCCTGGAACAAGTTTTATGATATGCGAAATCATGAATGACGACCTAGCGAAGCGGCCGCGAGTGATCAGCGGAATTTACCGACTGATAACCGACGGCTCTGATGCTGTCTCTCTTTTTTCGCAGTCAAACATTACGTTGGATGAAACAACAAGCTTTTAGACTATGCTTGCATTGAAGTTGCGCCGGCCACAGAGGGCCGCCTTAATAGAGGTACTATACAAGAGTATGTGCCGTAAGCGTATGAACAACGCTGCCTTGAAACGAGCTGCGCGTTCATTTTTTTTACGACTAAGTCTGTAAACAGGCATATTGCCCCCCTAATGGTAAGCGTTTACCGTAGCCATATGGACGCTTGCAACACACGAAGCATCGCTCACGCGTTACCGACCTTTCTCCCCTCCCCTATGAGCTCTGACGACCTTACTCACGCGCAGGAACACAACTTTACACAACATAAAGCATAAAGTTATTTGGCTGCAGTATTCTGTAAGGTGGAGATACTACCCCAGTCGAGCTGCTCTTTGAGCGAATAAAAGATATACTCTATCTCTCTCAAAGTATTTATACGTACTCTTTCTTAGTTTGAACGACTAAAAGCATAATAATAATGCCAATTTCTCGTTTTTTATCGATACTTTTAGCAAGAACAAAATTGACAGTTCACTAGTTTACGATATATTTATGAATGCATCTATGTATGTGACAACTGCAAACTCATATCGCATTTATAATATTAGTACCTTGTTTTCAATTAACAAAGCCCATTCCGGTAGACAAGTCATCACCCCCATACAAAATGCCACATAAATCACACCGTCTGCATGGAACACAAAAGCGGAGTGTTTTTGTGTATCACACGTACAGTTCAACAATAACATAAAATACTTCACAGTCTGTCATTCATATCATATGATACTATGGATGTGGCAATCGGGTAGAATGGAAAAATAATGAAAATTCGGAAGTCATTAGTCAATTAAAATATGGATGTTGACTGTCATGTCAAATCTGCAATTATTTATTGAATAGCGCAAAAAAAATTACAGCTTCTCATACATTTTTGTCGAGGAGACATGTACCCTTTGTATGAAAAGCAGTAATTTTTATTGCGATTTCGCAGTTGGTCCAGTAAAAGTTGATACATACTTTACGTGGTTTCATTTATTGTCGTATCCACCCCGTTTAATACCTATTTCTCTTTTCCCGTTGTTCAATACTTTGTAAAACCTCCTAAGATAATAAAAACGAAAATTAGTCTTTGTTTGTTTGTGACCAATCGTGAAAATTTGACACACTGGTAGATCATAACCTGGAATAGCATATGTGTACCTTGCTGGAGTCTTCGCAGTTTATGTGTATTCCGAATTTCCGAACCGGTGTAGATTCATCTGTATTAAGTGCCTTATCAGAGCCTAAACTGTGCCTCAACTAAATGACTTTTTATTCTATTGACATACAAACAAACTTTTTCATTTATTATGGAGGAATGCTTGATTAATAATGTTGAAGTAAGCACGTCACAGACGTAGCTATAATATAAATTCCATATAAGTTGGTGAAGTAACAGAAATATATATTATAGCTGCATATGCGGTCACTCAAAGATTAGTATTGAAAATATATCGTAATATGCCTAGCTATGATTTATATTAATATAACAGGTGGAGATTTCGAGATGGCATATTTTCGAAACCTATGTTGGGTTAGTCATGTTGAACAACTTTTACTATGGGCCCAATAGCGAATTCTCAAAAAAAAAAATTGATTTCCATAGTAAATATCAACCTTGCTCGATCATAATGTATCTAAGTTAAAAAAAAATTTTGAGTATTCAGTGTTGGTCCCATAGTAAAAGTTGTTCAGCATGACTAATACCCGGTTTCAATAAAAAAAACGAATCGTTTTGCTTACCAATGGTAGGTTTTTTTATTGCCAAACTGGGCATATAGATCATTTCGTAAGCTAATTTTACCTGTGATAGCTACTTCCATATGGGAGGGTCTGCTATGCAAAGCTTTGATTGAGGTCTTTGCTTCATTATTAGTAAAGATATAAGAGTCTTAATTTTAATAAATCTTAACCGATACCGGTCCGTAAATTATTGAAACTGGGCCTTATCCGACATAGGTTTCGAAAATATGCCATCCAATATTTATAATAAAAAAGAGGTAGATCTCGCATTAACGCACTCTGATTGTTCCAGACAAATTCAGACAATTGTCGTAATTTTGCTTAGCGGCAACATATAGCTATCTCTTTCTGTGCCGTACATTTCGTATTATCTATCGCATTCACCTAATTCAACAATAACTAAACGCCGCATAGTATGAGGGTAGCATATCTCTATTACAATATCGTTGATGCCATCTCGAAATCTCCACCCAGTATATTATAGCTACGTCTGTGACGGGCTTAATTTGCCTTCTCCACATCAAACTGTGCTCCCTGCATTACCGCCTCCACGCTGCGCACACGCAGCCGCTTGTTAGAGGCAGGAAGGGAACCGTAGATTCGTATCTTTGTGTTCCAATTGTACCCATTTGTAAACTATTGATATACGGACCCCTCGATCTTTTGTGAGCTTCCTCGATTGACCTTTGCACCCGTCTGAGGATTGACTAAGAAAGTACCTATTGGGTTGTTGAAAAAATTATGGAATTAGCTGTTACTATTAGTAAACAATTTTAGGTGTTTAAAAGTATGTATGCTGTAGAAAATATTCTTATTCAAAGTCAAAGTCATTTATTCAATTTAGGACCCAGAAGTGCACTTATGAAAAGTCAAAACAGAAGTAATGGCCCGTGAGCCAGCAACAGGTTTTCGGACCAATTTCATATGATGTAATGATAGTTAACGCAATTATTCTAAGATAAAAATGTCAGCTGGCCGTACCACGTCAGATGCTCACACGAACACATAAAAAAAAAATTTTTCGTTCAGTGATGTCCTCTCACTTCAGATGATAGTTTACATGCTATTTTGAATAAATAAAAACGTCAGCTGGCTCTATGTTGGTGGAAAAGTCGTCAGCTGATGCAGTGATAAATTTTGTTTGCATGTACGTTTCACCAGCTGACGTATAATCCACTACGTTACGGCCAGCTGACTTTTTTTATCGCTTGAGAGGAAATGACTTCCAAAATATACTATCTGGTTCACGGCTATTACCACCGGTTCGGAACTCGGCCTTCAACTGAGAAGAACAGGCAAGAAACTCATTTCAATCAATTCATTTCAAATCGAGCGTTTCCGTGCTTCGGAAGGTACGTAAAGCCGTTGGTCCCGGTTATCACTTAATTGTGATAGTCGTTAAGCTAGTTGGATGCCTCCTAGGTGGCTTGAAAAATTCCAACGGTAGGTTGACCACTAGCCTACCTCCACCGATCCGCAGTGGGCACGCGTGGTGGAGTATTGCCCATTCCCTTTCATCATCAATTGTGAAAGGAGGCCTGTGCTCAGCAGTGGGACATTATAGGCTGATGATGATGATGATGATGATGATGATGATGTATCCCTGACACTTCTTTTCAGTCTTTTTTACAAGACAAGAAATATACAATAATACCTCAGAGTATATAAATACTACGTACTTAATACTAATTATTAATTTGTTCTTATGTATCTACAAGTAGTATATGTAATATATTAATTATGATCTGATTTCAATAGTACAAGCTCAGCCATAGATTAAAAAGTGCCTGTAGTTATGGTATTTTATTCGTTAGTTGACCATAAATTATTGACTATATTTTGATATATTAATATAACAATATAGGTAATTCCATTAATAAATAAAATTACTATTCATGTAAGTCTACTTAACATAATTTTGTTTTCCCGCGCCATGTTTTGTTTCTTACAACTTAATAATATGTTGGATAAAGCTCCTTACAGACTACAGTGAATTCGGGGAACTGCAAGAATTGATTACAAATATTCAGTTCTTCATAAAATTAATCTATCAAATATGTGATAGGACTTTCTTTATTTTGTGGCTTGATTAGTGTTTATTGATTTGGTTTGTTATCCGTACCACGTCTACGACATAAATGAAATATCTTTATAACAAATAGATAAGCCTACATAACTGTTAATGTGAATCATTTGTGGTTCTAACTATATGTTTTATTATATTAGCACCCCCCGCGTATTAATTCACTTTCCCGAGGTATTTTATGTTTTCAGGAATAAAAATCCTATGCATTATTCCAAGGTATGAGCTATGCATGTGCAAATTTTCCATCCAAATCAGTTCACCCGTTACGACACTGAGTGGTAACAAACACAAACACGAACTTTGGCATCTATAATATTATTGGGATAAGACATTAAGGTATCATTAGACTACTAACAAATAATTTATAAATAAACCTAAATATTGTTCTAATTTTACCTGTTGGCTCGCAGAGACGACGCATCCTAACTCCTAACATAAATGACAACAATATTATTCCAGGAACTTTTAAACAAGTGATTACACATCAACACAATTCTATCAAATTATTTTAATTCTAATTTACGTTGATGTGTCTGAACCTTAACAATAAAATTATAACAGAATTAGGGTATGATAAATTGGTTCTCATAATTTGTAGCACGAAAGCTGTGTTACGGTAATTACTTACATTGTTTGTATATATATCCGTGATGCCTATTTAAACATTGACTTAAAATGTTGGAAGAAGGATCTTTAAAAAAAAATATACCACATTTTTTTTTTGCTAATAGAACTTACTATTTTGAATACATTAATTAACTAATTATTATTTACCATGTGTATCACATATTTGGCTGCGATCTTTTATACAAGGGTTGCCAAATGGTGATCCGTGGAACCCTGGGGTTAATCTTCGGGGCCATACTTTATTTTCTGTGCGAACGAAGATTCACGACGCGCCATATCAGTTGGGTAATACTGTACCTACATATAAATTTGTATGTGTTATTTTTTTATTTATAATTTATTTCGTTCTTTTCAAGTGAAACATGAAAATATTCAAACTAAGAAGTACAATCACTTTTGTTATTATCAATATGGGGTTCCGTGGCCAAAAATTGGGAACCGCTGTTCTACAAGGTAGGTACCTACTTCCCTTGCCGAATTTTGAACGAGAGAACCCATTATACCTACCTACTACCTCTCTTAACTAATAAAAGCATTAAAGTTTGACCGTACATAAAAGGTTTATTTGTCCGTCTGTCACAACGATTGATTGACAATATCAGATTAGCATACTCCACAGTAAGTACCTATAAAAAATCTAGAGGAGATTGGTAAGGAAAGGGCTGTCGGAATTGTTATTGAAATGTCTACTGCGTGTAGATTTCGTAACATTTAGAGCGGCTGAATTGAAATATTTTTATTTTTGTATGAAAGTCTGATGAATTAAAAGTCATAGAACAACACAACGTCCGTACACCTAAACTCTCAAATAAAAAATAATAAAATTGAAATGTAATATAGTAAACGATGTTGGTTCCACAATTAACAAAATTAAGTAGTTATGTATATAATTAAGTTATCATGGTCATAAGTGTCAAAAAAAAAGAAAAAAAAAACTTTGGTCATTGTGGCACTGTTTGTTTACCCAAATAAAAATGTAGGTACTTAGTGTTGTACCAATAATCGTGTATATTTTTATGTTATAGGTACCTACCTGATTCGTCCACATAGCAGGGTAGCAGCACTGTGTCGTTTTCATAAGTTTTCACGGTCACCGGTTTACTTACAAAAGGTTTTTCACACTTCACATTATTTTTAAATAAAATAATCATCGCTATGTATAATAACTTACACATTTTAACTGGCAAAAATATATATCTATATCTATACTAATATATAAAATTTACGTAAAAAAATTTTGCTGAAGAGTTGTTTGTTTAAACGGGCTAATCTGTGGAACTACCAATCGGTTTTTTTAACCGACTTCAAAAAGGAGGAGGTTATCAATTCAGATGTTTGTATGTTTTTTTTTTTTTATGTATGTTCTTTTTTTGTATGAAACTAAAAATTCAAAAATAAATTAAGTTTTTAACAAAAAAATAAACCGCCTTCAAAGTACACTAAAAAGTATGAAATAACGTGTACTTTGAAGGCGGTTTATTTTTTTGTTAAAAAGTTAATTTATTTAATCCCGGGAACGCAGGTGTAACCGCGTGAGACCGCTAGTAATAAAGTTAGAAATAACCTTAAGTTTTAATCCCATGAAAATCAAGGTAAAATTAAGACCATAAACTCTATAGTTTTTAATTATAAGAATTTTTTGAATATAGATTCAACCCACGATCGTTCTCATTTACCAAGACATTGGAATAATTAATGTTAGTCACACCGAGCAAGATCTTTTGTTTATGGGCCGGATTTTGTTTTTTTTTTATCGAACGGAAGTCTCTTCTCAATGAGCTTTTGTTTTTTATTGAGTTTTAAGGCTACTATAGGATTTATGGTCTAATGATTTTAAAGTAATGGAATAAAATTAACTATTTTATCCAGAATTTTCATAATATTTAGTAAGTAGGTTTACATAAAATTATAACGCTAAACATTCATTATTTACGTAAGGAGGATAAAAACTTTTCTAACGTAATATTTTACAAGTCGGAATGTACCTATGTCTTCCAATGAAGCGTTAGGCAAAGCAAGTGTAAAATCTTTTTTTTTATTCTAATGTACAGTTTTATACCCACAACATATTCTCGTTTTAAACACATGTTAAAGCTTATAAATAAAAATTCAAGTAATTTTTTTTTCGTATATTAAGTAATTGTAAAAAAAACTTTTCTATTATCGTGCAATAAAATAGCATTGAATTTGTTTGATAAAATCTTACGTAAGTTAACTTATGTAATAATAATCTTATCATCAAAGATGACTTAATGCATGAACTGTGTGTCCTCCACCCGGTTTCGCGTATGTCAACAATTCATTCGAACTTGTAGCTCCTCAAATTTGCGCGTTCCAACTTTTCAGATTTATAATTATTAGTAGACATTACCAAAAAAAAAAAAAAAAAAAAAGAATGGTTGTAACCATTTCCTTATTATTATTAATTAAAAAAAAACAAACCGATCGTTCTATTTTCAAATCTACAATAATACACAATCACATTAAAAAAACAAACTTTGATTAAAGAAGGAACGTGTGAATGAATTAATTGGAGTGACGCATGCGCGTACGAGCGCGCGGGAATCCGAATAGCAACTGTCATAGTGTCATCGCTTGAGGCTACATGTCTGGGAGATGATTGCACCTAACACCCGAGATACACTGAGAGTTGAAAATTATATATTGCAAACTAGATTTTTCTATCACAGTGGTCCAAGATATTCTCTTTTCATTATTTCTTTTTTCTTTTCAAAATACGAAATACTTAGTACCTATAGTAGTTCGGAAGGCTACATTTGTTTTAGATACCGGTACAATAATCTTAATTTATGAATATGAAAGAGTTATGCCATCAAAAACATACCATGCAGTTCTTCTGCCGTAAAAAGTTGTGAAGTCGAATGTAAAACAAGTCGGTTTAATTTAGGACCTACCTATCTTTGGGAGTAGCTATTCAACCATTTAGTCACAAATTGATACCTTTTGTTAGTTATCCATCCACCCATCCCGTAACCATCGGAGATGAGTCTTTAATTAAGGCGAAACTCACGAGCCTCGACCATCGAAGAAAGGTTGCTTGCCGATCGGTTTTCTACAGGATATATTTTGGAGAGTGTGCCGGCACAGGACCCCCGCATTATAAAAGAGGATGCATAACGCTGTGTCCGTATTTTCGGTATGTCAACAACGTACGGGTGAAACTTTTCCCGGCGTCATGTGGTTCGGTGAAACAATGGGGATGGTGGAATTAGGTTGAACAATTCCTGCGTGGAATTGTGGAAAGTGGAACTTGCTTCCGGCGTCTGTTTCCTGACTCATACAACCAAGGGACTTTCAAGGCCAGTCCTTTATGGGCGGGTCAGTGGCCAAACGCAAGCCCATTTAATTAAAAAAAAAGCTAAGCTTTAAATGGAATTAGGTTGAACAATTCCTGCGTGGAATTGTGGAAAGTGGAACTTGCTTCCGGCGTCTGTTTCCTGACTCATACAACCTAGGGACTTTCAAGGCCAGTCCCTTATGGGCGGGTCAGTGGCCAAACGCAAGCCCTTTTAAAAAAAGCTAACAACATTCTATAGTACCTAACCATATCATTTTTTTATTTCTTTCATAAATAGAGTGACTTAGCAATTGCACACGGTAAAATAATAGAATACATTTCAATCGTCTCAATCGTCCTAATAGGTATCTCTGCATCGAAATATAAAACTAAGGAAGCATAATTGTGAACAAAATCAACGCGAAATTCGGCTCCACACTTTACTACATTGACAAAATATCTCTAGTATTCGAACGAAAGAACACACATGCAAATAAGCCAATTACCTGCGCTTACCGCGTTTGCCTAACGCGTTGTATTCCGGCAAGCGCGATGATTGGTTCTCGGCGGGACAGCCTAATGCTAATTGGTCCGCACGCCTGCTGCAGTGCGAGATGCGTGGACGATGTTATGCATTGATTGTAAGAGGATAAGTTATAAAGTATCGTAATGCATATGCATATATAAGTCGGATTAATTAGTTGTAATTTAACTATACCACTCTATTATATTCATTTAAAAGTTTGTGATGTGCTTTTTGGATTAAAATATTTCTTTGTGTTATAATTGTAAGGATCTAAAATTAAGAAGTATTTTAATCAGTTTATGGTTTTTACATACGAATTATAGAGTGATGGGTCGCGTTAAGGTCATATCAGAGGGCGAACCACAAGCTCTTAAAACAATATTATTATAACCTTATTTGACTTTTGTTTTTCTTTGACATCCGACGTCAAAACGGGACAAAAGACGAATAAGGTTATTTTAACCTTGTTTTAAGAGCTTGTGATAGGCCCCCAGGAGTAACGTGAATGGTGTTATGAAAAATAAGTAAGCTTGTTCATGTGTTTACTTTTTATTTTTTGTAAGCTATGTGGCACCTTTGAAAGTAAAAAAAGTGTATGATGTGTGATCAGTAGCGAATATTGCAGAACTCTAGAACTCTAGACTGCTTGCTGTGTGCACAATAGTCAACACGGAATGCAGAACTCGGAACTCTAGAACTCTTTTCAGTGGAATCGGCGCCTAAAGTGTCACGTTTCCGAGATATTTGGAGGTAAAGATCGCCATATAAGAATAACGACAATCATTAAAAATGAACTTATTACGTGTTTATATGCATTGAATTGTATTTAAATAATAGTACCCAGGTTGATTTAACGGATAAACGTTGAGACGTGACGCTGGTCTGGGCATTCAATTTTTTTTAACAGATAGTAAATTATCTAAGAAGTCTTTCTGCAAAGTCATTTCTTGAAGCAACCTCATAGTTTGTATTGAAATTTGTTAATACAATCACAATTTTGCGACTTTTGACATGACAGTTGCGTTTCTTTAGGAAAAAGTGTAGTCCATACAGCCAAATGAGATGAGTTTTAAATGTATTTATATTGAAATTCAACTTTGATAGTTTTTTTTTTATCCAAACTTATTTTATATGTATAAAAAACTGCAATTATACATTTTACAAGAAATATCGTAGGTTCAAACGGTTCAAAAACCAACTCAGCGCACCCCCACTCTTTGTAGTCTTGTGGTTACTACCCCTAGAGTGTATATAAAAAGCCGGCGGCGCGGAGGGAGAGCAGGCATAGGCGACCAGCAAGCATCCCTCCCCGTACCCCCTCGCATACCCCCCTCCCCCCTACCCCACGTCCCGTCTTGGAAAGTTTTACCGATTTAACTATTTATTTGGATATTACCTCCAAATATCTCGGAAACGTGACACTTTAGGCCACCATATTGGTTAACATTTTTTGTTTGTATAAGTGTCCTCTACCCATATACATAAGTAACACCGTGCGCCGCAACATTGAAAAAAAAACTAAAATGGCGGCTGGCACGCTATGCCACAAAGGTTCTATCCTCTTTATAATTATAGGTACTAGTGCATAACAGTTTAAGTGAAATATCAAAACGTGTTAAATAAATACGCATGTTGCGTTCATGTTGCATAACACTTTCCAGAGTCACAAGTATAGGATTTCAAAATGTTTATTTACTCACATAATGAAAAGTGATTCCAGCATTCTTCATATCTGTATGGCTTCTACACCACTTAACAACACATGACGGCATATTTGCACAATGTAAACAACGCAAAACACAATAATAATCACAGTTCTAAGTCCCTCGCGACACGAACGCATCGACTCAATGATACCGGCGAACTGTCAGCGCGATGAGTCTCTCTTTTTTGGCAACGCCCACCGCGGTTCGGTTTGCGTGGAATGATTTTTGAGCTCGAGTTACATTTCTTTAGTTTTATATTTCAATGTATCTCTGTGTACCCCCAACTTTACCGTATTCTGTCAATTAAATGTATCACCTTTAATTTAAACCGAGAAAGAACTCCACTTCGGGCTTAGAATAATCATCTTATATTTATAAAGACAAGTCTCAGATTAAAAATTATTATATTGTTCATAAACTTATCTAACCATTTGTACCAAAAGACCGATTTAGACAAATTTCGAACTGGCAAAAAAAATATATAATGGCCCTGATTCTGTTGTTCACAACTAAACTAATTTTAATGTCACTATGTCTCTTTCTAACAAAGAACATAAGAAAAGGATGTAAGAAATTTAGTCCTGTCAAATTAGTCCAATGCTTGTTTTCAATATAAATTTAGTCGCCATCTATCGCGGTTACGCCTAAATACACGCAAAATAAGACGGCAGAGATTAATTTGACAACTTAAAATATGTTCTATCCTTTTTCAATAATGCTCGTAAGAAAGAGATGAGATGTGACTAAAATTAGTTTAGTGCGATTTACAACAGAATCGGCACCATTATCATACTTAATTACATTTATTATGTATGTAGGTATGTACTTTAATAATTAATTAAGTTAATTAATGTAATATTATGGAGGAATAGTAACAAAACAGGAATACGTTAAAAAAACGTTTGTTCCTATATTCTTTTTTTTTTATTGGATTCGGGAAAAAAAGATTTACCTATATTGATGAAAACTTTTAAAGGT
Organism: Polyploca ridens; assembly: GCA_951394255.1. Classification (NCBI taxonomy): domain Eukaryota; kingdom Metazoa; phylum Arthropoda; class Insecta; order Lepidoptera; family Drepanidae; genus Polyploca; species Polyploca ridens. The sequence goes on along the minus strand of OX596269.1, from coordinate 2,221,038 downwards.
AAATTTATACATACTACCTATACTTTAAATAATACAGTGGTAGGATCGTAGGAGCAATCAGCACTTTCGGACTAGCCCCATAGCAGCAGTAGCAACTGCTAAAGTAGAAAGGGGGCACCACGAAAAAAAAAAGAAAAAGTTATTATACCAACCCTAAATTCAAAATAATTCGTTGGAATAAACAAAATTGCAATGTTTAAAAAAATCCCTACTCGACCAGGTTTTTTTACTCCACAGGGCCAATTGGCCAAGGGCCCTTATTATATGTCCCGGTTTGAAATAGCCGTAACACTCACGGGTAGGGTAACGTACCTCCTATTTGTGAAAGTATTTTTATAATTGAATCAGTAGTTCCGGACTAGCTAGCTGTCCCCCGCAGTTTCACTCGCGTTCCCGGGAAATTTTTGGTCGGCGCCCACCTCTAGCTCCGATACAACGTAGGAGTAGTTTTAATCAAAATTAACAATAACACAATATTCTATTAAATATTCACTTCAAATGTTACAATTAAAAATAATTATTCAGTCTATGAAATCGAATTAAAATAACACTCATTCCATAGACAGCCCAAATCGAACGCTTTTCAAATGTTAATTATCTACGATTCAATCGTTGTAGGTACATTTTATCAAGATTTTATCATAACAATAATAATCGTTCTGAATTCAAATAACGCACTAAAATATATATGATCTCTATTTATGAACGTCAATCAGAATTCAGAATGTTAGTCAAGTTTTGAATTGTCAAACAATTTTTTATGTACGACATACATTGGTGATGGTTTATCGCAATATATAGGTATACCTACTCTTGTGACTTGTTTTTTTTTTTATATAGATCTTTAAAACGGGCCTTAGGAACGAAATAACGAAATAATGGCATTATTAAATTTTTATTGTAACAAATAAAATAATTTTACGGTCAACATATTTGTTGAAAACTTATTTAAATACAGGAAAGAGAGCAACGATAAAAAATAACAAGAAATAAAATATGTTTCATACAAAATTCTTTCAAAGACTATTGCGCTATTAGGTACCAACCAACAAGGTACCAACACTGTTAAATATAACTTAATTTTGTTTATGGCTCAGTAAACATCATTGTATCGTGCGTTAATAGGCCACTAACGAGTCTATTATTTATGGTATTACAAGACCCATGCTGGTTTTTTAACTTATAAAGGTGTTTTTACTTAGAGTGAGTCTTCACTGCAGGAAGAATACGCTGCGTTTCTGAACCGTTTTTTTAGATAAGTTGAAACTAAGTTTGCCGTTACTTACTCTATGGGATAACTTGGGACATATTGTTATAGCAATAAAAAAAAAACTAAGTTTTTTTTAAATTAACTAACTATTAAAATATTTTATGTACAAAAATGTTTATGTTAGCTCAGATTATGGGAAGACTAGGGTAAGGAGAGACGCTTAACGTGTATTAATTACCTACCTAACATATCTGAAAATCATTATTATAAAATTACAGCTAAAGTATAATACAATATAATATCTATATATATTATTACCCTCTGAAAAGTACTCTACCTGCCAATGAACCCCGTCAAAATCGGTTCAGCCGTTTTGGTGATCAGACGAGATAAATAAAATAAGAGTTATAGGTATTTTTTTAATACGCATTGTATGTTGTTTTGTTATCTAACACATTTTATTCAAATTCACAGGTAGTCACTTCAATTTAAAATGTACGCGTTCTTATGAAACAGGTAGGTATACTCCTTTATCCATAGACCATGACCAAGGTATATTTAAAAAAAATAAACATTACAGTAAGCAAGGCACAGGGAAGTTAAAACTCATCGTTGATTAACTGTAATAAAATACTACTATATAGGTAGGTACATATGTACCTATAAGCCTTTTGAAATGTAGTTACACAGTACATGCTTAAGTAATTATTTTTTATTGTTAATTATTTGGAAAAAACAGCCAAACATAGTCAGATTGTCCAATAAAATATTTAAAATATGTAACCTTGCCGAGTTTCTTGCCGGATTCTTCTCAGTTGAAGGCCGAGTTCCGAACCGGTGTGGTAACTTCAGTAAATGTGACCTTCATAAGTGCCCTTCTGGGGCCTAAATTGAATAAATGGCGTTGACTTTGACTTTGATACAAGTATCCAAAATACTTGTAGAGGATAAGTTATTTGAAACCTCAGATTACAGAACAAGGCAGATGGAGCGCGCGGAACACGGGAGTGAGGCCAAAAAAGCAAATACAAATTGAAAATCACATACCTGTAGGGCTATTTTAAAATGTCGGATTCGATACAAAAACGGATTCAAAAATTTCCGAGGCGAATTTAAGCAATTGCTATTTTTAAAGACACCACTGCACAGAAATGTCACCAGCTTTCCCGTGACACGTCTTATAAACACCGCAGTGGAGAAATGCGCCAAAGTGCGCTAAATGTCACTGTGACTACAAAAATCAAACGTCAACACAATCAAAATATACGGCCGTATATGCCGCATACATGCCGCATATTTTGACGCTCGCAAGGAAATCAAAACCTATATAAAAGGGGTTAGAACCTTTGTGGCATAGCTAGCTGCCGCCATTTTAGTTTTTTTTCAATGTCGCGGCGCACGATTAAACTGTTATATATGGGTAGAGGACACTTATACAAACAAAAAATGTTAATCAATATGGTGGCCTAAAGTGTCACGTTTCCGAGATATTTGGAGATAAAGATCGCCATATGAAAATTACGACACTCATTAAAAATTAACTTATTACATGTTTATATGCATTCGATTGTATTCAAATAATAGTTCCCAGGTTGATTTATCAATTTTTTAGTAGAGAGTTAAACTAGGAGCACGAAAAACAATATTTTTAATTACTTACCTACTAAACAGCATCGTAATATTCGCTATGAACTACAATGTTGTCAAAGTAGCTCGGATCTTGACTTGTTTTCCATCTTGTCATTATTATATAAACAAAAATGACAATACTTGTCCTAAAATCTCATGTTACCAAGTTAATTGGAACTAAAGATCGCTAAGTAATGCTCCCTGGGCGCCAAAATTGCAATAGCGACGTAATAGTACATTATGATACATGTGTGCAAAGTTGGTTATTAATACTCGAGGCGTATTAAGCGCATGAGCCGTAGGCGAAAGCAATAAGTGAGCCGAGAGTGTAATAATCAATGCACACGCGTGTCATACGACGTTTTTCAACACACTTGCGAGGAAAAAACAGACATGTATTTTTTTAAGCAGATTTTTTGATAATCATCAAATCAACACGATGAGAACGTTTAAAAATATGGCACGCAAGGTTTTTTTGACAGCGGTGAGCTGTCAAACTATTTTACCCGTTTAAATTAAGAATGCTTGGTCTACACATATCACTTGCACTTCATAAAACTGTGCGGTAATGTAAAGTAAAAAGCACAAATGGGTAATAAGCTGCATTAAGATACTAAAAGCGGTGCATTAAATGTTATTTTACGAACGAGTGTGTTGAAAATAAATAAAAAGCCCGGTCCCGCGGCCGGCCCGACCCGACCTAATAAAACTTCTACCTAAATGAAAGTCCCGTCTTCATCAAAGACTGCTCACGTGCACACAATGCCCATAAAGGGCGATATATCAGACTCGATGAATTACAGGCCTATTGCCATCACCTCCCATTCTCTCCAATGTCATGGAGCGAGTGATCAACACGCAGCTCTTGAGATACCTAGAGGATCACGATTTGTTGAGTGACCGACAATATGGCTTCCACCATAGTCCCTTGGCTGGTGACCTTCTAGTGTCTATGATGTGTGATGTGCCTATGTATACACTAGAAGGTCACCAGCCGAGTGGTCACTCGCCATTGAGAGTCAAGGTGGCGAAGGCGTTCGATCGGGTCTGGCACTGGGGTCATCTAACGAAGTTACCAGCATATGGGTTTCCCGAGGGACTATGCAAATGGGTCGCCAATTTTTTGTTCAGCAGATGCATACGATCTGAGAGACATAAATGCTGGCGTCCCACAAGGGTCTGTACTGTCCCAAACACTGTTCCTGCTGCATATCAATGAAATGCTGTCTATTGACGGCATTCATTGTACAGAGGACGCTCATTGCAAATATTCTGAAATCGAGAGCACACTAACTAGTGCCTCCGATTACGGTCGACTAAACTTAGTCCATTTCAACCTCACTAAGACTCAAGTCGTTCACCGCTAAGAAACCCCCATTTGCTGTGACTTCACAATTCCAGAACACGAACATCAGTGAAAGCATCGGTATCCTCGGCATCGACATTTCTAACGACGTCAATAGGCCGTCTAGAAGACAAGGTTAAGCTAGCTTCCAAAAAACTGGAAGTGCTCAACAGAGCGACGCAGTACTTAACATCGGGGCAAAGGCTGCAACTTTACAAGTCGCAAGTCCGGCCTTATATGGAGTACTGCTCTTTCCTGGATACCAGTTTGGGCCTTTAGACTCGGTTCAGCGACGTGCTATTAGAATTGTCGACGGTCCCCAGCTCACAAGCGGCTTAGGGCCCCTCAATCTGAGGAGAGATTTTGCCTCCTTATGTGTGTTCTACCGCTTGTACAACGGACAGTGTTCTGTAGAATTGTTTAACCTGATGCCCACGGCTACCTTCTACCATCGTAAGTCTCGCCATTGACGGGGAGTCCATCCTCACATTGGAACCAAAATAGTTTCGACATATGCGGTCTGAAAGGAGCTTTCTTCCGCGGACGCTTAGACTAAGGAATGAGCTCCCGCCGTGGTTTTCCCAACGGAGCGTGGGGTTCCTTAAAAAAGGTGTGAAGATATTTCTGTAGGGTCGGCAAAGCGCGAGTGATACCCCTGGTGTTGCAAGCGTCCATAGGCTACGGTAAGCGCTTACCGCTTAGGCGTGCCGTATATATGTTTGTTTGCTACCTAAGTAGTTTAAAAAAATCCTTTTATTTAAAGGTTTGAGGTCACGGCTTGTTTCTATTATGTGTATTATTTTATTTTTAAAACCGTGATGAAATAATTAGTTGACCACAGTTTATAGCTTAAAAACAATAACATAAATTGTACTTAATCAACTTTAAACTATTGTCATTCTTCTCATATTATTTATACATCGATATTCCAAAATCTCGGTAACATTATATTTTAAGACAAGTATTGTCATTTTTGTTTAATAACGCAGACATGGAAAACAAGTTAACCACTACGATCCGAGCAACTTGACAACACTGTGTTTCATTGCGAATATAGCGATGCGGTTTAGAAGGTAACCAATGAATATTGTTTTTTCGTGCTATTTGTTTTGCTATATTCTAATAAAAAGTTAAATCAACCTGGGAACTATTATTTGAATACAATCTAATGCATATAAACACGTAATAAGTTCATTTTTAATGATTGTCGTTATTCTCATATGGCGATCTTTACCTCCAAATATCTCGGAAACGTGACACTTTAGGTCACCGTATTGTTTAACATTTTTTCATTGTATAAGTGTCCTCTACCCAAATATACCACTTACACCGTGCGCCGCCACATTGAAAAAAAATCAAAATGGCGGCGGGTGGCTATGCCAGCTCCCATACAAAAAAGTTCGTACCCCTTTGGCAAGAAGCAATTCAATGTAGCATAAGTAAAGGAAGAAATCCGAAAAGCGTTTTGTAGTTAAGCGAATTTACGTGAGCAACTCATGGTAGAGGTACAGGGTAAAATAAATAAATAGACATTTTTTTATAATATCTTCTATAATATTGTAGGTATACCAATTCGGCAAACTGCAGCTTTTAAAAATTAAATTAAATAAAGGAAGTCATGTAACTTACAAACAATTATTATCAAAATACTTTATCCTTACGGGGTACTTTATGTGTAGCACATTCTGGCAGGGCCACCATCAAGGATATGAATTCTAAAATGGCCCTCCTGGAACGGGCCCGTCCTTGTAGGGCCATCTGTATCTCTAACTCAAAAATTTCAGTTTTACGCAAATTAGACAAAATTTGTCGCAAAATATTTGATTTTGTCAGATCTTGTACAAAAGCTATGTGTAGCTTATTCTGCTCTTTATAGTATAAAATGAAGTCACTTTCCGCGTGTCTGTCCCTATGTATGCTAAGATCTTTAAAATTACGCAACGGATTTTAATGCTTTTTTCACTATGAGTAAGATAATTTTCCCATGAAGGTTTATATATATAATACAACCATGTTATATATCCAGAAAATATAAAAATATCAATGTTTCGTAAATACATAGAATTTTTTGCGCTTTCTTTGCTAACGCTGACTAAACTTTACTAGATATATCAAAATGATGTACTACGGAATTGTGTATCTTAAAAATATCTACAATTGATTGATTGAGATTTAATTTTTGTGGGTTATACTTTCGAAGTTATTTTGACCCACATAATATTAATCCTTATCTAATTAATTAAGGTAGTTACAACGGGCATTTAATGTAGATAAAGTAACTTCGCTTGATACCACATGACATTGCACCCGTGCGAAGCCGGGGCGGGTCGCTAGTTCTGCTCTAAAGTCAGACTAATGTAAATATTTCGCAAATCCGTTTAACTTGGCCAAAACATTTTTGAATCAGGCATTACGGGCGGGATTGTGGGCTCTACAAAAGTAATTTCATTGTCTGGCCTTCGAACCCGAATATAGATGGTACTAGTGTCCAGTCGTTTCAGCCATCTCAGGCATTTTATAGTTTCTTTTAATTCGTTATATTTTATTTCGTCACAACCATTTAGGTACAAACTTAAATGTTCAATAGTTGGACAGTTTTCAACGAGACATTCTAATCCTAGTCGTGTCAGTTTATTACATTCGTTTAAATTCAATTTCACAAGTCCTTTGAAGTTGAACGCATGAGCCAGGCTTACATCTGTTATATTATAACAACCGCTAATATTAAGATCCTTAAGATGCTTCAAATGTGACAGAGAAACGCCTGTGGCTAATATTTGTTTTGCACAAAATATTAAACCGAGTTTTTGTTCACCAACGTAAACTATGTCTTTCTCAATCTTGATTCTTTTCATTGGGGGTGATTGATGATAATTGGACGTAAAAAGACTACCTTTATAATCTTCATCTGGTTCTACTATTTTTATACCAGTTAATCCAGCATCAGTCACTTTATCACAGTGACTAATATTAAGGGTATGCAAAAGCAGTTGGTTTTTAAAAATACATTGTAAAGATAAATCAGTAACACCTTTACGACAGCGGCGTAAATTTAAACTTCGCAAGTTTGGAAGCCTTTCTGATATTGTAATGACTGCATTTTGATCTAAACGTAAAGACATAACTTGTAAGTCTTCTAAAATTTCATTAATTTCAGCACAAATCCCACCAATAAGACCATCCTGGGTTACTTTTACGTACGAGACGTTCAGAGATCTCAATTTCTTTAAATATGATAGTCTTTTTATTCCCACATCTGTAAAATATAAACAACCAGCAATGTCTAGATGCTCCAAATTGACTAGATTTATAGAGATATCAATGAGCGATTGGTCAGTTACATTGTAACATAACACTAAACTAAGTTCCTTTAGAATAACGTGATGTGTAGTGAGTGGCTTTAAGTCAACCACCTTAGATAGTCGACTCAGCTTCAATGACTCTAATTTGAGATTTTTGGTTTCTAATAATGACTGAAGCGTTGCACTATCGAAATTATCGTCCCTTAAAATAAACTTCAAGCTTTTTAAATTATTTACAATGGGTTTAATTGATTGCAAAATGAAATTAAATGTCAACACTTTCTGTGATGGAACATGTGAACTCTCCGGAGGATAATATTTTCTTACTATTTTTGGGTTGAATCGCATCACGGATAAAGATAAATCCAATTCCTCCAATGCAGGGGCAGCAGATATGAATCTTGCAAACAGAGCGTCTGAGATACCCATAACTTCAAAGAAAAATAAAGATTTTAACTTTGTTAGGCTGTTATCTAAAATATCTTCATCAAAAGCTTCATCATCTTCAAATTTCAGTAAACCCTCCAAAATAGTCAGTGATTCTAAATTTTTACATTTTTGCAACATAAATATAAATTCGCGCCATTGTATAATACAGTGTTCTAGCGTCACAGTGCGGATTGCATCTCCCTGTTTGTTCCAGAAGTTATTAAACTTCTCTGTTATATCTATATCACTGAAATTATAGTGAGAGTATGGAATTGTTTTATCTTCAAATATATGTAATGGCGACAATGTCTCATCATCTAATATGCTTTTATAAAACATGACCACTTTATTTTTCCGAAAATAATGGTCATTGGCAGCTTCATGCCAAGAACGGCAGGTCTCGCTTGCAGATAATCTATCATATTTTGATAAATACTTGAATATCTGGACCAGCACCTAGAAAAATAGAAACAATATAGAAATATTTTTAGGATTAGGCGTTTGAAATGTAACCAAAGGATACTGCATGAAATAAAGTCAGGCGACTGCATTACGTATATAGTTCCTACATTATACAGTCACTTGCATGCACTCGCCCGGTTCGGTGTAGGAATCCTTAATAAAAAAAAAAATATCATATTGCCTCCAATGCTACTTTTAGACTAGTCGATAACCCTAATTGCGGCGTCTTTTTGGCGAGAACTTGCAGAGTGACGTTGCGTTTTCATTTGTATTTTCATAGATTCGTCTATTTTGAGTTTTATTGCATACTAGCAGACCCCCGCGGTTTCACGCACGGGAGTTTGTGAAGTTAGAGCTTGTAGAGTAAGTGCATGTAGAGTTATAAGCTTGGCTCTACATGAGATCTGATAACTTTTTGACAGTCCGAGCTATATGTCTTGGCGGCAACATTTTACATAAAAATGTTTTTGGTGGGATTTCACTTCTTTTTGTAAGTTGCTTATGTTTTTTTATGTTTGAAATTTCCAAGTTTTATAATTTTTTTGTTGTTTGAGTACTAATACAAGTTTACATACCAAATTTCAGCTTTCTAGGACTTCAGGAAGTGCCCTATGAGTTTTGATGATCATCAGTGAGTCAGTGACGAAATCGGAGTTTTTTAGATATCAATAAAATCTAAAGTATAAGAGCTATGTTATTGAAACTTAATATGTTTAATAAGTTTACTATTGACATCATGTCCTGAGAATTTGGTTTATCTGGTATAATCCAAACCCAAGTTATGAGGGTTCAAAATAACGACGAATCGCTTCGAGAAAAGGTAGGTAGTGCCCTTTCGCTTCGCTTGGCTGTCTTGGCGGGTGTACGATTTGAGGTCGGTCTGAGACAGGGAAACGTTGTATATGTTAAATAAAAGATAATTTTAGACACACAAAATGGAGATGCTTCTTTATTTTTCTTTACACAATTTCGCATTGATGGTGGCGACACCAGCGGACAAGTTTGACAACATATACCACAGATATAATATTTGTTGCATTATTTTTAACACCCCCCCTCAACAAATATCCTGTTTTATAACATAACATCATTTTTAATTAAGTACACTTTTACAGTTTCTTTTAAAACTTAATTACAACTTAAATTCTTTTATTAATATGACAATAATTATAGACTTACTTTCAATTTTACTGTAAATAGTCTCAAGTGTCAAAATATTACTCACAAAATAACATTCTAAATTATGTACTGAAAATTAAGTTTTTGAATTTATTAAACAAAATCTTTCCCAAAGGTTTTGTCAACATGTCTGCTATATTATCCTCAGTCCTAATATATTTTAAAGAAATACAATCATTGTTAACTTTATCAATTATAAAATGGTATCTTATATCCAAATGTTTTAACCGTTTGTTGTTTTCATTGTTGTAAGCTAATTTAATAACAGATTGATTATCTTCAAAAATCTCAATTTCTCTATTACAATCCAATATATCAAAATCTTTAAGTATATTCTTTAACCAACAAGCTTCAGATATTGCTACACTCAATGCAATATACTCTGATTCTGTAGATGATAGTGACACACTAAGCTGTTTTTTGCTACACCATGACACAGTACAATTAAACATCTTAAAAATAAAACCTGTTGTAGATTTCCTGTCCTTAGTATCACCTGCCCAGTCTGCATCAACAAAACCTTGTATAGCAGAATCTGTACTCTCATACACTAAAGACAAGTTCAAAGTACCTTTCACATAACGCAATACTCTCTTCAAAGCCTTGTATAACATCTCACTTGCACAATGTTGAAATCTGCTGAGGAAAGTCACAGCCACACATAAGTCCGGTCTAGTACCATATACCGCATACATCAGACTACCTATCAACTGCCTACATTTTCTCTCAATTTCAGCGCTTTCCGACTTTTCTCTACGAAGAACATCAAAGTTAAAATTATTATCAAGTGGTGTATCAATAGGTTTACAGTTTGACATATTATAAGAGTTTAAAACTTTAGATAAATATTTTTCCTGACTTAAAATTGTTTTCTCTCCATCCTGGCTTATACAAATACCTAAGTAATTAGAAGCTATACCTAAATCTTTCATTTTAAAGTTTTTATTTAACTGTTTTTTAAAATCTTCTATGGCCATGTTTTCATTACTGAAATAAATAATGTCATCTACGAATAATAAGACATACATAAAGTTTTTTCCTTGTTTTCTAGAATATAGGCAAAAATCATTCTTTGATTTACAAAAATTTTGATTTAGCATAAAGTCATCAAATTTTTTGTTCCAATATTTGGGTGACTTTTTTAGCCCATATAAAGATTTATTTAATAAACATGTTTCTCCACTAGGAAGCTGTAGATACACCGTTTCATCAATGTCGCCATGCAGAAATGCACCAACAACATCCATTTGATGAATGAGCAATTTTAATTTATTTGCAACTGCCATAAATATTCTGAATGTAGGTATTTTAGCAACCGGAGAATAAACTTCAAAGTCACAATCAGTCTGTTCAAATCCTCTGGCCACTAGACGGGCTTTGTAAATATTTTCTTTGTTATCTGTTTCTTTAATTTTGAAAACCCATTTGCTTGACACTAGTTCTACCCCTTCTGGAATCTCAGTTATTTCTGTCCATGTATTGTTTTCTTTTAATGTATTTAATTCTGTTGCAATAGCTTCTTGCCACTTCTCTTTCTCATTACTATTCATCACATCCTCATATGTAATAGGTACATTATCGACTGACAAAAAACTTGTATCATAATCTGCATGCCATATTGGTTTTCTTCTTTCTCTTCGGGTTATAATTGGTACTGTTTCCTCATTGGTTACCTCGTCTAATTCTTGGTTTTCACAATCTTGAGTAACTCTTGATCCAATTTCTTCTCTAATAATATGTTCTTCTTTTTCATTTATATGTTTCTCTTCTTTATTTATAGTAATCTTATCTTCTTCATTTTTAGGTATCTCTTCTTCTATTTTAGTGTCTTCTTGTAACATAGGGTTTTGGGGATTCTCACTTTTCTCATTAATAGAATTTTCTTTTATAAAAACTACTTCTCTCTTTACTAGTACATTATTTTTATCAGGAAAATAAATTCTGTAACCTTTGGTTGTTTCACCATAGCCAAGAAAATAACCAAATTCAGATTTAGAATCAAACTTAAGACGTTTTTGATCTGGCACGTGAACAGCTACAGGTGTACCAAAAACTTTTAATTGATTAATATCATAAACCGATTTTTTAAACCATATTTCATATGGAGTTACATTAGGAACACGACTTTTACCCGTTCTATTAAGGACAAATACTGCTGTGTTCACAGCTTCTGCCCACAGATTTTTATTTAAATTTGCTGCTAACAACAAAGTCCTGGCTGCTTCTGTGATAGTACGGATTTCCCTTTCTGCACAACCGTTTTGTTCTGGGGTATATACTACACTTGTTTGATGAATAATACCGGAGTTGTCAAATAATGATTTTACTGTTTTATTTATAAATTCGGTTCCATTATCAGACCTTACTATTTTTATCCTATGACCTATATTCTTTGTCATATTTAGAAAGCTTTTAATTTTATCTGGTACTTCACTTTTGTTTTTTAAGAAATATACTATTTTAAACCTTGAATAGTCATCTTTAATTAAAAAATAAAATCTTGCTCCCCCCAGTGATGCTGTCTCCATGGGACCACAGAGATCCATATGTATTAATTCCCCTGGGTTTTGAGCTCTGACTTCACAATTTGAAAATGGTTGTTTGTGTAACTTACCCTTAAGACAAGATATGCAAGTAGATTCCTCACAATCTAATGTATAATTCTCATTACATCTTTTAAGAATACATTTTATCTGTTCTATATCTTGATGTGCCATTTTTTTGTGCCACTCGGACAAACCATTATTCAAACGACCAACATATGCATTATTTATATTTTTGAGTCTGAAGTTCATGATATATAATTTATTTTTTCGAAAGGCTATAGCACTTACCTTTTTATTACTTTGCTTTATAAACTTACACACCTCATTATCCATATTTAGGCTGTAACCCTTATCAGTTGATGCACTAACTGAAAATAAATTAAGTTTTAAGTCTGGAACATATAAAACTTTATATAGTGTGCTATTTATCCATTCATAGCCATTAAATGCTTCCAAGTTTATATCACCTATACCTAAAGCTGGTATCATTGTACCATTACCTATTAAAATTTGTTTAGGAGCCTGAAAAGGAATATAATTAATAAAAATATCCTTATTATGTGACATGTGCTCGGATGCACCACTATCCATCACCCATTCATCACTCACATACTCCGAATTTAGAGCTGAAAGTACAGAAACATGAAATGCATTACTGCTATTATTACTATCATTTCTGTTCCTAAACAAACAGACATTAGGCAGGTGACCTTGTTTCTTACATATTTTGCAATATTTACGAGCAGTATTTGCACTTGTATTAGGAATATTACACTGCTGTTTATAGTGTCCTAATTTACCGCACTTAAAACATTTTCTTGATTTTTTAAACACTGGAAATGCAGTAGCCTCCGGTTTTTCAGTCTTTGCCTCGTACCGTTGTTCCTCCACCATAAGACGAGCAGATAACTCAGCCATGGTTCGCTGTACCTTGGGCACAGACTCCCATGCTGACACGAAGTGTTGGTACTGCTCAGGCAAGCTTGTAATGATTTTTGTAATTGCCATGCTCTCACTGATTTCTCCGTTGTGAGATTTTAAATTATTAAGGATTTCTTCAACGCGGGACAAAAACTGGGACATGGTCTCATTTTGATTATATTGTAGTGCAAAAAACTTCTGCTGCAATAGGTGCAATGACAGCTCACCTTTTTGTTCAAATATATTATGTAGTTTGTTCCATATTTCTGCTGCTGTCTCGCAACAGCTAATTTGGGCCGTTACCTTATCTGACAATCTTATAACGATCAGACCCTGCGCCTTCGCATCCCACAATAACCACTTTTCTGTGTCCTCGACCGGACGGGGGCAAGTTCCATCGACAACTTTGAAGACATCTGCCGCCTTCAGGATCACCTTCAATTTGAACTTCCAGGTGGTCCAGTTTGACGCCCCTTCTAACTTGGTAAATCGTGTAGACTCCATGCTCTCCATATCCATGCCGTTTTCTTTATGTAAACTAATTACTGATACCGTAATCTTCTAGTGACGCCTTTGACCGACGCCCCTTTTTTTTCAACGACTTTACCGCCGACTTATATTTTGTACAATATACAACTTTCCGTGTTTAATGGACCATCAGCGTGACTGGGCCCATAACCTGTACGATTTGAGGTCGGTCTGAGACAGGGAAACGTTGTATATGTTAAATAAAAGATAATTTTAGACACACAAAATGGAGATGCTTCTTTATTTTTCTTTACACAATTTCGCATTGATGGTGGCGACACCAGCGGACAAGTTTGACAACATATACCACAGATATAATATTTGTTGCATTATTTTTAACAGCGGGGGGCACTTCCGTGCCCCCAGAAAAGTAGCTAAGATCAGTGTCTCCATATACACGGTAATTACCGTAGAAACACCGTAATCTGGTCTTAATCTACCGTCAAGGTAATAAGGTATTACCGTGTCATATGTCGCCGTATTTAAAAAATTACGTTATTAATGTTTCATCACTATACTGCGTAAAACGAATCTCAGTGAACTTAACATAATATGTACTTTGTAATGGCAACACTGCTCTTGGTTACCGGGAATCCCAGGTTATCAAAACTTCTATCTCCACTCACACATAGATAAAATCTACCAAACCTCGGCAATCTATTCCCGTCCTTGTTTAAACATACTGGAACAGTGTTACCAACTTAACTCTTTTAGAGCTAAATTTAGCTCAATTTCAACACTGTCAGCTCTAAAAACATAGTATTTAGCTCTATAGCTCTCTTTTTATTGAATATTAGCACATTTTTTTAGGTTTGTATGATATACCTGCTGCTCGGCGCAACTTCGTTCGCGTAGTGCTACTCTACCCTAACCTATCTAAACCATCCAGGGAGTTAATTCTACAGTACGCGTGTTTGTCACTGAACTCCTAAACGGCTGGACCGATTTGAATGATTTTTTTTGTATGCGTTTGGGTGGCGCCCTGGATGGTTTACATTCACAAATCAGTCCGGTAGATGACGCTGCAGTCGGTATCTAGGTTAAATTATTGTTTTTATCCTTTAAAAAAATACACGGTAATTTACACGGTACAATTTAAGCTGATCCACCGTAATTTTGCCTAAAAACACGGTATTTTTACCCTTGCAACACGGTAAATGCCGATTTACATATGGAGACACTGGCTAAGATACTCCTTATAACATGTTAAAAATTCAATCCGATTTTATTAAAAAAAAGTTGGTGCAATGCGTAGATAGAGAATTGTAGGTAGATAGGCTGTCAGCGTATAGCGAAGAAGATAGCGATAGTTCGACATTATTACATATATATTTGGATTTTTATCGTATTTAGATGAAATTATCTATACAACTTGCATGATATTGACAGAAAATAACACTTGAGTATAGTAATCCTTTGATTTACTTACTGTATTAGTTTAAAAAAAACTATTGACCGATGAAAGGCTATGTTTGGTTCATTTCGTTTACTACGGCTTTTACAGCCAATTACACAACAATTCATCATCACTACACACCAAACAATATCTTTGAGAATATATAAGGTATATATAAATGTATGGAGATTTTCAATGCAAGTCAAACAAAAAAAAAATTTTTTATCCCTTGGTTTTTTTTTCTATTATTATTTTTTGATTACTTATGACCTATACATTCATCCCTCAAGCGGAAGTTCACTAATTTATTAGGACCTTATATACAAAGCAGCGTTGCCAGTTTTTTTTTTGGGTCAAAGTGGTGTTTTGTAACTGCTTGGGTAAAAAAAAGCGGGATTCTATCGCCGAAAGCGGGATATACTAAAAAAACCCGGCCAAGTGCGAGTCGAACTTACGCACCGAGAGTTCCGTAGAAACTTGTGTTAATAGTTCAATAATCACAGGTATCGATTCTCGGAGATTTTTTTCCTTTTTTTCGATTATGTTATGATATAATGGCAATTTTTTTCTTCTTTCTGCTATGTAACTGCAAAACTCTTTACGGATTTCTTCCTTTATTATATGGAATACATGGAATTGCTTCTTGCCAAAATGTATGATTCTAGGTCAACGGGAAGTACCCTGTAGGTTTTGATTCCCTTGCGAGCATCAAAATATGAGGCATATACGGCCATATCTTTTGATTGCGTTGACTTAGAAGTTTGTATTTTGTATACTATCACCGTGACATTTAGCGCACATTGGCGCGGTTCTCCTTAAATACCACTGTGGTGTTTAAGACGCGTCACGGGAAAGCTGGTGCCATTTCTGTGCAGTGGTGTCTTTATAATTTCCCACTTCTACGTCCAACGATGATGATGATGAAAAGCGGGACTGAACCTGTCAAGCGCGGGACATTCACTGTTGGGCAAAAAATCAGGACGTCTGGCAACGCTGATACAAAGTCACAAATAACATACAATTAGGGTTTCACTGCTCTCATCAACAAATATCATATATACACAAACTTTTTTGGCCTCAACGACACTGAGGTCAAACTATAAAAACCTAAACCCGAGATAGGGACAAAAATACGCTTAGTCCTGCTCACACATACAGTTTTTGACATATACGTATCTTGACCTGTCTACCTGTAATTCTCCGTCTACGGTTTAATGCAATTTACTCTTTAAAATTGGAATGTCAAATATAAAAGAATATTTAAATCGAAAGCGCTAAGGAGTATTGATATCAACTTCGATGCAAATCATCCCAAAAATAACTTTCTACCCCTTTTTGACCGCGTTAGGCGATGAGTTTCAATAAAATACGAAACACGTCTTCCATCAATTCTATTAAGGAATGTTTACGCAAAATTTGAAGTAGATCGGACCAAGGAATCACGTTGTCCCATACAAACTTTGCCCCCGTTTTTCACCCCCTTAGGGGTAGAATTTCGGAAAATCCTTTCTTATCGGAAGCCTACGTCATACAAAGAACACACCCTCCAAGTTTCAGGTCTCTACGATCAGCGGTTTAGGCTGTGCGTTGATTGTCAGTCAGTCATTCAGGACAAAGCATTTTATATGTATAGATTATCGGTGGTATTTTTCCAATAAAGATCAATCCATGTGCACCAGTGAAGTGAAATGAAATGAATGATGTGTATCATGACATTTTAAGTTGTCTCAAGAAGTCCGTGAAAAGTTTTTGTACAATTTTCCACCATTGTACTAAAACATGACTTTTAAGGACGGTGACTGAGGACTAATGTGAAAGTGATTTATTGTGGTATTTTATTGTGTATTATATTACTCGTTTTTTTTTACTTTTTATCATGGGAGGGGTAGAACGGGGGGGACAGCCATGTTAAATAATCGTTAAACTCTTTACGCACATAATAGTAGATTATGCAACAAGGGGATAAAGCAGTGTCTTATGTAACGAGTGGCATATTAAACCCTGAGCGTAACGAGGGACTCTAGAGGTAACTCCCGCGCATAGAAAGCGATTTTAAACTTAATCCTGAGTGAAGCCAGGGATTTATATAGAGTGCTGATAAGTGAGGGGTTCAGGCCGCTTGAGGAAAAAAAATATGGTAAAAATTTTCATACTTATTATTTAGTTGACGTTCCATATTCAAATCACATTATGCACCAGCAGAGTCATAATGAAATTCAGTAATATATTATTGACCGGCTAGACCCCAGGCACAGTATTACCATCTTACAGTAGCGCAACGCCTTTGATGTCGAGCCGTGCCGCCGAGCATGTGAGTACCAACGCTGTCACGAGCAGATACGCAAGGGTTGTCACAAAATGTGAAATAAAATAATTATATTGTTATGATAATGAAATCATTTATTTATGAGTAATAAACATTTACATGTGTAGCACTTATCTAAGCGCATGTCAGTGCGCAGGCCAATTTCCTACAACCCCGCACGCATACCGTGCACTACTTACACGAAAAATTTCTCAGTAAAGTTACGAAAATTAACTTTAACTAAAGCAAAATGCCAAATTTCATAAGGTTAGCCGTAATAGTTACTTAAATATGCATCTCAGAAAAAAGCTACTTTTGGCACTGACTGACTGACAGGTAATCTGAGCCAATAGCAATGCTGTGCCTCTAGAATGGTAACATGGTTAATGTAACAAGGTTACATAGTAACATGTTACTTACACGAACAATTTCTTAGTAAAGAAACTTAACGTAAACGAAAATGAACTTTAATTTGTGTAATAAATATATTAATTATAGCACTTAAGCAAATTGCCGAATTTCATAAGTCTAGACTTAATAGTTCCTGAAGTTTATTGTAATCAATGATCAGATAACTTTTTGGACAAGACTGCTTATAGTTCAATGGATTTTCACTTTCCATTTATTACCTACTCGTACTATCTATATTACGTATGTATGGTCGAATATCAGTAGGTACCTACACTACGCCGTTAAACAATTTTATTAATATATTATTGAAATGGGCACGGAGCATAGTATAATTTAGTTTTATATTTTATTTATATTATTTATACAGGTCGTTGTTTTGGTCAGCGACGAGCGACTCAGGGTCGATAATACAAATGTTACTGGTGCTAAAAAAAATACTTTATTTTTTTTTAATAATAAAAATAAAAAATTAAAAATTTTGAAAATCATGTAATAAGCTAAAGTGTAGACATAATACTCAACGGGAGTACGAGGGAGTAAAGGGGTGGGGCGATGGCGGCTTGCGCCTAGCTCTAGTCTGTGCACGTGCCTAGTAACCATTCTTTGCGGTAATTTTATTTCAAATTGAATAAGGTATTTCTCAACATATTTACAGTATTTAATGGAATTAAGTCCATTTTTAGGGAATATATATTTTGTACTACCGCTCCTGGGTTGCTTGTCGCCGACCAAAACAACAACCTGTATATTGGGGCAAACTGAAAATCAGCGCTTGTGTTTACGACAGTGCACCCTAGCATTATGCTGAGTTTGCTACCATTTGTCAGACATGTTTATATATATTTTTTGTTTATTTTTTTTTTGCTTTTTTGATGTCTTTTTACTATGTTTGACAATAAACTTATTCTTATTCTTAACAATGAAGTAGCTGAGTAGGTATTTGGGTACAATGTCTCAGGTAATATTAATGACAAATTCAAACCACTCTCACTTTACCATTTACGACGAGTAAACCTACTAAAATGTTTAGCTACTTCTGACGTTCGACTGTATACGCAGAATAAATTATAGGTCTATCTACAATGGTACAATTTTTTAATCAAACATAGACTACAGTTTGCATGAATAAAGTAGGTGGGCTGGAAACTCGTATTAGGAAATTATAGGAAAAGTACCTACGAAAAGAACAGTTTGTGTGCTGCGCCATTAATAATATATACTGTACCATTAATTATGTAATCTTAGCACTGAAAAATGCCTAGAACATTCACTGAGCACGTAGGTATCGATAATGTTTAATAATAGCACACAAACATGAACGCGTCAGCCTTTCGCGGACGATCAAGCTAACTAAGCGTGTTAGCTTGCCGCGGCCGGGCCGTCCCGACACCCCGCGAGTTCCCCTCCGTTGCTCTGCGTAAGTACATTCGTTGCGCAACTGTATGTTGGTAAAACTGTGCCCCAGGGCTCTAATGACATACTTTAGGTTAGATTTATTCCAAATGATAAGTTTACTCCAAATGTTGAACTCCCCCCCCCCCCCCCCAATTTCACCCCCCCCCCCCCCCATTTCACGGGGTGTGGTGGTCTTAGTGGTCTAGGAGAGGAGAAAAAGGTTCATTCACCTTTTGGGTCTAAGGTCAATTGGGGGGGGTCAATTGCTGCTTGGACCTGTGGATCCTTTTTATTGTGCATAAACTTCTATTTAGCGCTCGCCGGCCGCTGCCGCGGCACCGCTCGCTGGCTCGCTCGGCTCGCGCCGCACGGTATTTACAAAGTTCAAACCTAACCTAACCAATCAGTTTGTTTTTTATTATCCTTTTTAATGTGCATAAACTTCGGTTCTAAAACTACGTTCGGTTTCACTATGTCGGTAAATACTATTTACACACTATTTACATGTTTTTGGTAAAAGTACTAATTTAAAGTAGATTATTATCAAAGAATTTAAAACGTCCAGAAGGATAGTCGCCTCTATGGGAACACGAAATAAACAAGCCATAATTGACAGTATTTAAAAGTAATAAGTTTAGGTAATTAAAAGTGACGAAATCGCAATACTTACACATGGAAGGTTAGTTTTTTAGTTTTTCCTTGGTTTTTATAAATGTTGTGACAGTATTTTAATACGCAAGTTGAATTTTTTTACTTAATCAGTACAGCAAGTATGACGCGATGACAGCCGTGCGCAATACGAACTGAGAGCGATTTGCTCAGGAGCCCCTCAAGCGGAGTGATATTAAATGTCATGCTTTAGTAAGGCGGACTATCCATCTGGGTAGAGGCACGATGCCGTATGAAAATCTTTGATTATTATATGTAAAATGATCAAAATTTACATGAAAAATATCTAAGTAAATAGGTATGATTTTTTTTTTACGTAATCAAATCTATTTTAGTGTTGCTTACATGAAACGAAACGTGACAGTGGTGTGTCAAAATGACGATAGTAACAAAATATTGCATAGTTTTTCACTCAAAACAATTAACCGTTTTTCACGATTTTGTTGTTTTTTTTTTCATGAACCAGTTGCTTCTGCAATTTAAAACTTTGTGTAGAGCCTTCTAATAATATAAACTTGCTGTAAAAAAAAATGAACTCCCAAATCGTTGGGCGTCAATGTACAACTTAGCCAAAAAGTCTGTAGAATATTTTTAATGTGCCCCAATCATCATGCATGAGTCAATCCCATATTTTATAGTGAAAATAACGTACGGGTAGGAATGTACATTGACGCCCATCGATTTAAGGGGGGGGAGGGTGGGGAGGAGGTGGGGGGGCGAGGTCTAGAACCCCCCCTGTGAAGGAAAAGTTGCGCCCCCTCCCCCTTTTTGAGATATGATGATTTTAATTTTTGACAAAAATTTCGAATTTTCTTGTGCTAACATCGGATTATGGGGAGAATATTCCTAAAAATGGGGGAAGTTTAATCCAAATTTTGACCCCCCCATTTCCCCCCCCCCCCCCTCCATTTTACGGGGTCTGTTGGTCTTAGTGGTCTAGGAGAGGAGAAAAAGGTTCATTCATCTTTTGGGTCTGAGGTCAATTGGGGGGGGGGGGGTCAATTGCTGCTTGGACCTGTGGATCCTTTTTATTTTGCATAAACTTCTATCTAGCGCTCGCCGGCCGCTGCCGCGGCACCGCTCGCTGCGCTCGCTCGGCTCGCGCACGGTATTTACAAAGTTCAAACCTAACCTAACCAATCAGTTTATTTTTTATTATCCTTTTTAATGTGCATAAACTTGTAACTAGCGCTCGCCGGCTATTACGTTCGGTTTCACTATGACGGTAAATACTATTTACACACTATTTACATGTTTTTGGTAAAAGTACTAATTAAAAGTAGATTATTATATGTAAAATGATAAAAATTTACATGAAAAATACCTAAGTAAATAGGTATGTTTTTTTTTACGTAATCAAAGACTTAAAAAAAAAATTATACATTTTAGTGTTCCTTACATGAAACGAAACGTGACAGTGGTGTGTCAAAATGACGATAGTGACAAAATATTGCATAGTTTTTCACGATTTTGTTTATTTTTTTTTTCATAAACCAGCTGCTTCCGCAATTTGAAACTTTGTGTAGAGCCTTCTAATAATATAACCTTCCTGTAAAAAAAAAATGAACTCCCAAATCGTTGGGCGTCAATGTACAACTTAGCCAACGTACGTCATAGGTTAGCTCCATAATTTTTATTTTAAATCCTCCTCCACAGGATGGTTATAATTTCTTCACCACGCATGCACTTCAGCCACTTTCTTGCATTGCATAAACTTATATAAAATTATTATTTGTTTTTACTTTTTAATTTGAAAAATTCTTGCACCAAAGAAAACTTGCAAACAAACAAAACAAGAGCACAAACTAAGTAGAGATACTACGCATCAGACGGACATGTCCATTACATTCATTTTTAACCTTAGAGCAATCCAGAACATGACAGTTTTTTTTTTTTTAATTTTTTCGGGTCGTGTGTAGGATTTTTTATTGACCGAAGTATGTAGGCTAAAGAATCCGAATTCAACAGCCTACTAAATATTTAGTAGGTACCTAGCCATTCAAAACTTTTTTGTATTTGTTTGATATTTGGGACAGAGAAATAAAATAAATATTCATAGTAAAGTCCTTTATTCATTTCAGGCCCCAGATGACACTTATACATATACACTATATATTTTGGACAATCTGACTATATTCGCTATTTTTCCAATTATTAACAATAAAAAAACATATACCTAAGCGTTAATACAGACGAAAAAATAACTCGAAAATAATAAAAAAAAAATAATAACCTACAAAAAATAAACACACAATAATCTATATAATATATAGGTATATATGTTACCGGAAATTTATACATGGCAAATATCTGTAAAAAAACATTAAAATTTATTTACTTAACAAGCTTTCCAGCCTTATTATAACAACTTAATAAGTAAATAAGGTTGACAGTAATGTGAAAATAATTGGACATAGTTTCAGCCAATGGTGAAAAATCTGTTTATAAGTAAATTTTAAAACCAGTGGTACAACACAGTTCGCATTCAATACAAAAGGCGTCTTACATACTTAAACGACAGAATTCACCAACAAACATTGTTATAAAATTATGCACTTTACAGAATAAAACTGTTTTACAAAAAACTTAAACCGACTTCAAAGTACACTAAAAAGTAATCAAATCCTAACCTGATGTCAATGGAAACAAACGGGAAGTGTGCTCTTCCAAACAAAAAAGAATTTTCCAAATCGGTTCATAATGACATAGTTATGAGGTAACAACATAAAAAAACAACCAAATTTCAAAGTCGGCTTAAAAAAATATATATTAAAATGATTAAATTTACCAGTGGCTTGTTCCAATTGTCTTGCATGTGGCAAAGCAGTCACAGAAGTGGATGTTGAAGGCATATGACAAAGATCTGTAAACACATTAAAATTTATCAACTTAACAAGCTATCCAGCCTTATTATAACAAAATCAAAAAGTCATTTATTCAGTTTAGGCCCTGGTAAGGCACTTATGAACGTTACATACAGTTGAATTTACCACCAGTTCGGAATACACTTAAACTGAGACTGACTCCGGCAAGAAACAACTTAATAACAGGTGAAAATATAGCTAAGAACTAGCTTTCAATAAAAAATAACATTTAAAACAGTCCATTAGAGCTCTACATTGGCGCAGACAGATACATATGTTAAACGTATAGCACCCCATTGTTTGCATTGGGGGTTGAATTATAACCACTAAGGTAATTCAGCCGATCCAAATTATGTATCATCAGTTAATGTTTTATTTATCATATAATTGTAAAACTTTATTTAAATACACGGAAACAACATTTATAACTGTTAAAGTGTTCATTCTCTTAATCAATAATAGTTCAAGTGGAAAAGAACAAATATTTACCAGAAAGTGGAATGTTATGCTTTAGGTACAGTGGATTGTACTTTTGGTGATGCACAGTATGTAAGGTCGTAGTGCCTTTTACATGTATATTAGTGACCTGAAGGTTTGTGTTCTGAAAAAAAATAGGAAAATTATTAATAGTTATAGCGACAGATAATCTTATACTAAGTATTATGCATTAATATATATAATTCTAAAGTTTAAGTTAGGTATTTGGGAATTAAGATGTTACAAACATACCTTTGTCATCATATGCTTTTGAGGAAATATCATCCTCAATTTCCTTTACCGAAAATAGAGTTGGATAGTAAGTCTTCTTAATGCCAGATTTTGCTGGACAAACTTCTGTTTATTGAGTCAACCCACTTGTTTCTTTGGTCTTCGTGAGATGTATACTTGTGAAGTTTGGTATCCTCTCTTTTAGAATCACAATTTGGAATACAATACTTAGAATACATTTCAAAAATTTAGGTTACTCACTATGCACTATTATAATAAAAAATAATCTAAAAACGTCCTGTCGTAAGTAAGCACTAATGTTTAAATGTCCTTGCGTAAATTAACAGTAGATTTATAACGTCCTCTTTCGTGGATAACTTGCAGTATTTCAGTATTTGATAACACTAATCAAGACTGAATTATTGATTGATTACAATGAATGATCAGCCATCATCAATGACGTAATCGACACAAAATGGCCGCTCTTGCAAGGCGAAGGAGGGGGCAGAACAAGGGAGAGTGGGACGCGTAACCGTCACGTAATAGATTGCTCCCACAGACTACATATGTTTTCTATGGTTCAATATTTTAGTTCAATCATTACTAGCCGTGAACAAGAGATAAATAGGTATTCTTTTTTTTATAGTTTGTTCATGACCATGGATACAAAGTCCTTCAGTCGCATACATTTTATTTATAATATCACTCAAATAGTCCGCACTTTAACTTTCACATAGTCCGCATTATCAGTCACCGTCCAGTCATGTTTTAGTAAAATGGTGGTATTTGTACTAAAACTTTGCACGGACTTTTTGAGACAACTTGTAAAGTCACGATACACATAATTCATTTCATTTCACTTCACTGGTACACATGGATTGATTTTTTTTTTCAATAAAATACCACCAATACTGTGCAATAAAACAAAAAATACATGAATTTATGAAAATAAAAATGAAAACGCAACGTCACTGCAAGTTCCCGCCAAAAAGTCTTCAACAAACAATATAAAAAGCAGTGTTGCCAACTCTTCTAACCGAAAAGGAGCTGCCAGTCCCTTGAAAAACGCGAGATCGGGGATTAGGCGCTAGATCGATCTAAATACTACTGACACTGCGCACAATAACTAACCAAAGTTTCATCGCAATCTGTATGGGAACGCCGCAGTGGGCAAGCGTAGTGGAGTATTGCCCATTCCCTTTCACCCTCATTAATTGAGGTTGAACAGGCCTCCTTCCACAAATTTTGTGGAAGGAGGCCTGTTCTCAGCATGGGACATTTATAGGCTGATGATGATAGGAACCCATAGGTTACCTACCCATTAATAATTGTTTAATTATAATTAGTATTTAAGTATATCTTAATTGCTGTAATTAGTGTCCGTAGTTTTAAGAGGTAGAGCATAGCGTTTATTCGCTCAAAGAGCAGCTCGACTGTGGAAGTACCTCCACCTTACAGAATACCGCAGCCAAATAACAAATAACTTTTTTGTGTTCCTGCGCGTGAGTAAGGTCACACACAGGAGCGTATTGGGGAGGGGGAAGGGTCGGTAACGCGTGAGTGATGCTTCGTGTGTTGCAAGCGTCCATATCGCACCCCCCCTGGAACAAAGATGCAAGTCGACTTGCGTGTTTTTTTTTTTTATTGCACTAAAAAATCAAGAAAAAGGTAATACATATTGTAAATTTTTTTCATAATTTTTATCTTCAAAATGAAGGAATTAAATACAAATTTGTAAAATATTGCAACATTAAAATATTTATATTACCATCATAAAAACGAAGTTAATATATTTGCACTTAATTATTCACTAAAGTTCCATATGACTAATAGCATATTCATACTTACATACATTTTGAACGAATTTATTTGGTGGGTATCGTAGTGCAAGTCTAGTTGCTTACTTTATCCACATTATATTATATAACAATTGATACGTTATTTACACAAACGAGTAGCTCGAGGAAAACCTATGTTAACGACACTTACACATTGAATGCACTACTAAATCAGAATTCAAATAAAAAGTTATCTGCAATAATACCGAACAGCGAGACTTCCATAACATGTCAACAATGCAATATTCATAATTACTCCATCAAGTGTTTAATATGTTTCGAAGAATAATTACGCAACGCTCCTTTTTAGGTTTTTCTCAATACACATTGAGTAAATTTAAAATATAAACACGTAGGCCCCTCACAGGTAGTTTTAGCTATCATTTGATGTATACTACATATTTCTAATAATGTTGATAAAGGGGTACGAACTTTTTTGTATGGGAGCTGGCATAGCCACCCGCCGCCATTTTGATTTTTTTCCAATGTCGCGGCGCACGGTGAAAGTGATATATTTGGGTAGAGGACACTTATACAAACAAAAAATGTTAAGCAATATGGTGACCTAAAGTGTCACGTTTCCGAGATATTTGGAGGTAAAGATCGCCATATGAGAATTACGACAATCATTAAAAATGAACTTATTACTATATATATTAGTGTTTTTATGCATTAGATTGTATTCAAATAATAGTTCCCAGGTTGATTTAACTATTTATTAGAATATAGTAAACATGGAGCACGAAAAAACAATATTCATTAATTGGTTACCTACTAAACCGCATCGATATATTCGCAATGAAACACAATGTTGTCAAGTAGCTCGGATCGTAGTGGTTAACTTGTTTTCCATGTCGCCGTTATTAACCAAAAATGACAATACTTGTCTTAAAATATCATGTTACCGAGATATTGGAATATCGATGTATATATAATATGAGACGAATGACAATAGTTTAATGTTGATTAAGTACAATTTATGTTCTTGTTTTTAAGCAATAATGGTCAAATAATAGTGCATCACGGTTTTAAAAATAAAATAAAACAAATAATAGAAACAAGCCGTGACCTCAAACCTTTAAATAAAAGGTTTTTTTACACTACTTAGGTAGCAAACAAACATACGGCCCGCCTAATTGTATGCGAAGAAAGCTCCCGTGAGACCGCATAGTTCGAAACTATTTAGGTTCCAATGTGTGAGGATGGACTTCCCGTCAATGGCGAGACTAGCGATGGTTGAAGGTAGCCGTAGGCATCAGGTTAAAACAATTCTACAGAACACTGTCTGTTGTACAAGCGGTAGAACACACATAAGGAGTCAGTCTCTCCGCAGATTTAGGGGCCCTAAGCCGCTTGTGAGCTCGAGATCGTCGACGATTCTAATGGCACGTCGCTGAACCGAGCCTAAAGGCCCAAACTGGTATCCAGGTAAGAGCAGTATAAGGCCGGACTTGGGACTTGTAAAGTTGCAGCCTTTGCCTCGATGTGAAGTACTGCTTCGCTCTGTTGAGCACTTCGAGTTTTTTGGATGCTAGCTTAACCTTGTCATCTAGACGGCCTATTGACGTCGTTATAAATGTCGATGCCGAGGATCCCGATGCTTTCAGTGATGTCTGTGTTCTGGAATTGTGAAGCCACAGTAAATGGGGTTTTCTTAGCGGTGAACGCGCATACTTGGGTCTTAGTGAGGTTGAAATGGACTAGGTTTAGTCGACCGTAATCGGAGACACTAGTTAGTGAGCTCTCGATTTCAGACACAAGCCGTTCGCGGCTTTCATCTACCACGAAACGAGGAATATTTGCAATAATTATAATAAATCTTTATTATCAAGCTACTGTGGCCCATAGATAAATACCTTACAAACTAACATAAATATTATAATAAAACATTTTTGTTAGTATAAAACATTTAAGCCTATGTTAGTTAACACTACTGCACTGCACTATGTCTTCGTGCGATCATGTGGCACTTGTCCGCGAAAGCGACGGAACAGCAAGTTCTGCGGCCAAAAGTCCTCTTCCATGACGAGGTGCAGAAAACATGTTGATACTCGCACCACGAACGCCTTGAAGTTGACGTTGCGGCTTCGATTCCAACAGCTGCACCCTCAGCGAGTACTTGATTCTTTGGCGAATGTACTCCACGATGTCCTCCGCCTTGGTGGCGTAGTGTAGACGAGAAATATACACCGGAGTGTTTGGCATGGCAGCACGCATGGTTTGCTTGGGCTCCACAGGAGCTGTGCCGCATCGGTTCTTATTCGTTTCCTGACGGTGCTTCCTGCTTTGCACTATCTCAAAACCATCATCACAAGCCCGCTTCGATTCCTTTTCAGGCATGGGCTTCGTAAAAGGGGCCGACATAGTAGACACAGGCAGTGGGTCAGTGGGCCGAGTAGGTGGTGCGGCGCGGGCGATGCGCATCCTCTGTACAATGAATGCCGTCAATAGACAGCATTTCATTGATATGCAGTAGGAACAGTGTTGGGGACAGTACAGACCCTTGCGGGACGCCAGCATTTATATCTCTCAGCTCTTATGCATCTGCTGGACAGAAAATTGGCGGTCCATTTGCATAGTCCCTCGGGAAGCCCATATGCTGGTAACTTCGTTAGAAGACACCGGTGCCAGACCCGATCGAACGCCTTCGCCACCTTGACTCTCAATGGCAAGTGACCACACGGCTGGTGACCTTCTAGTGTATACATAGACACATCACAGCCAAGGGACTATGGCGGAAGCCATATTGTCGGTAACTCAACAAATCGTGATCCTCTAGATATCAAGAGTTGCGTGTTGATCACTCGCTACATGACATTGGAGAGAATGGGAGGTGATGGCAATAGGCCTGTAATACGTCGGGTCTGATCTATCGCCTTTTTGGCATTGTGTGCACGTATGCAGTCTTCCACGAAGACGGGACTTTCATGTAGGTGGAAGTTTTATTAGGTCGGGACGGCCGCGGGATCGGTTTTTTTTTATTTATTTACGACGCTATTGCAATTTTGGCGCCCAGGGAGCATTACTTAACGATCTTTAGTTCCAATTAACTTGGTAACATAGATTTTAGGACAAGTATTGTCATTTTTGTTTGTATAATAATAACAAGATGGAAAACAAGTCACGATCCGAGCTTCTTTGACAACATTGTGGTTCATAGCGAATATTACGATGCTGTTTAGTAGGTAAGTAATTAAAAATATAGTTTTTCGTGCTCCTAGTTTTACTCTACTCAAAAAAATTGATAAATCAACCTGGGGACTATTATTTGAATACAATCGAATGCATATAAACACGTAATAAGTAAATTTTTTATGATTGTCATAATTCTCATATGGCGATCTTTACCTCCAAATATCTCGGAAACGTGACACTTTAGGCCACCATATTGATTAACATTTTTTGTTTGTATATGTGTCCTCTACCCATATATATCAGTTACATCGTGCGCCGCGACATTGAAAAAAAATCAAAATGGCGGCGGCTAGCTATGCCACAAAGGTTCTATCCCCTTTTAGGACAGTTTTTTTATGCTCCTGAAAAGTTGTCACTTTTCACTTACGACATTCTTCCAGGAAGGGTGCGATATGGCTACGGTAACCGCTTACCATCAGGCGGGCCGTATGCTTGTTAACCGACTTTGTGGTATAAATAAATAGACATTTTTTTAATAATATCTTCTATAATGTTTGTGTAGGCAAACAGCTTATACAAAATAGTTGCATCCAATAGTTTGATAATTTGTGCAAATTAAATAAAGGAAGTCATGTAGCTTACAAACAATTTTTATCACAATACATTATCACATTCAATATATACAGTTGATAAATCAAATTTGAGATTTCTGTACCATGGTGATGTGCACTCTCATACTCTCGAAACTAGAACCACATAGTACCTTATGTGTAGCACTTTCTGGCAAGGCCACCATCAAGGATTTGAATTCTAAAATGGATTTAAAAATCTATATCTTTAACTCAAAACTTTTAGAGGTCGTCGCTAATTTATCACAATGTGCCAAATATCAGATTTTGTCGGTCCTTAATTTCAAAGATATAACTTTTAAGTATTTATTTTCATATGCTAGTCTAAGAGCTGTGTAGCTAATTCTGCTCTAAACTCAAGACTAATGTAAATATTTTGCATATCAGTTTACTTTGGCCAAAAATTTCGTGATTAAGGCACAATGATTAAGGGCTCTAGAAAAGTAATTTCATTGCCTGGCCTTCGAACCCGAATATAGTGTGTACTAATGTCCAGTCGTTTCAGCCATCTCAGGCATTTTACAGTTTCTTTAAATTCGTTATCTTTTATGTTGTCACAACCATTTAGGTAAAAACATAAATGTTCAATAGTTGGACAGTTTTCAACGAGACATTTTAACCCAATTCTTGTTAGTTTATCACAAACGTCTAAGTTCAACTTCGTGAGTCCTTTGAAGTTGAACGCATGAGCCAGGCTTACATCTGTTATATTATAACAACCGCTAATATTAAGTTCCTTAAGATGCTTCAAATGTGACAGAGAAACGCCAGTGGCTAATATTTGTTTTGCACAAAATATATAACCGAGTTTTTGTTCACCAACGTAAACTATTTCTTTCTCAATCTTGATTCTTTTCATTGGGGGTGATTGATGAAAATTGGACGTAAAAAGACTACCTTTATAATCTTCATCTGGTTCTACTATTTTCATACCAGTTAATCCAGCATCAGTCACCTCATAACAGTAACTAATATTAAGGGTATGCAAAAGCAGTTGATTTTTAAAAATAAATTGTAAAGATAAATCAGTAACACCTTTACGACAGTGGCGTAAATTTAAACTTCGCAAGTTTGGAAGCCTTTCTGAAATTGTGATGACTGCATTTGGATCTAAAGGTAAAGACGCAACTTGTAAATCTTCTAAAATTTTATTAATTTCAGCACAAATCCCACCAATAAGACCATCCTGAGTTACTTCTTCACAGTACGAGACGTTTAGAGATCTTAATTTCTTTAAATACGATAGTTTTGATATTCCTACATCTGTAACTTTACGACATTGAGAAATGTCTAGATGCTCCAAATTTACTAGATTTTTAGAGATATCGATAAGCGATCGGTCAGTTATATTGTAACATGAATCAATACTAAGTTCCTTTAAAAAAATGTGATGTGTAGTGAGTGCCGTTAAGTCTACCACCTCAGATAGTCGACGCAGCTTTAATGACTCTAATTTAAGGTTTTCAGTTTCTAATAATAACTGAAGTGCTGCACTATCGAAGTAACTCCTATTATACTTAAATATAAACTTCAGACATTTTATATTCTTTGCAATGGGTTTAATTGATTGTAAAATGAAATAAAATGTCAAAACTGTCTGTGATGGAACATGTGAACACTCTGGAGGATAATATTTTCTTACTATTTTCGGGTCAAATTGCAATGTGGATATAGATAAATCTAATTTCTCCAATGCAGGGGCAGCAGACATGAATCTAGCAAATAGAGCATCTGATAAACCCATAGCTCCAAAGAAGCTTAAAGATTTTAACTTTGTTAGGCTGTTATCTAAAATATCTTCATCAAACGCTAGATCGTCGTGAAATTTTACTAAACCCTCCACAATATTTAGCGATTCTAAATTTTTACATTTTTGCAGCAAAAATATAAATTCGCGCCGTCCTATAATACAGTGTTCTAGCGTCACAGTGCGGATAGCATCTCCCTGTTTATTCCAGAAGCTATTAAACTTCTCTGTTATATCTATATCACTGAAATGATAGTGAGCGTATGGGTTTGTTGAATCCTCAAATATATGTAATGGCGACAATGTCTCATCATCTAATATGCTTTCATAAAACATGACCACTTTATTTTTCCGAAAATAAGGGTCATTGGTAGCTTCATGCCAAGAACGGCAGGTCTCGCTTGCAGATAATCTATCACATTTTGATAAATACTTGAATATCTGGACCAGCACCTAGAAAAATAGAAACAATATATTAATATTTTTTAGAATTATGAGTTTGAAATGTAATTAGATGATACTACACGAAATAAAACTTATTTTGTGTCAGGCGACTGCATTATGTAGAAATTCTAGTTCCTACATTATAAAGTCGCTTGCATGCACTCACAGGATTCGGTATATTAACCTTCAAAAAATTGGTGATTATCAGACAAAAGCATGGCTCGATGGTGAGCGCCATGGTCTAGGTTACAAAGAATAACAAAGTAACAAGTTATTTAAAGATACGAGAGAAAGATATAGAGATAGTAGACCATATCGAAATTAAATGAAATGAAAAAAAAAACATTAAAATAGGCCTTCACAGGCACTTATGAATAGTCAAACTCTAATGCACGGTTCGGAAGGTTGCTTTTGCTGTACTTTTGCTAAGAAGAACCGGCAATAAACTCGGCAATTACTCTTTTCAAAATGTATTACAAGATGTTTCCTGCAAGAGCGAGCGCTACACCCAAGCATTTTATCATGATGTTTAGCTAAAAGAGCAGTTCGACTGGGGAAGTTCCTCCACCTAACAGAATACCGGATCCAAATAACTGAAAGTTGTGTTCGTGCGCGTGAAACGGGTCGTCAGATCTCATCGAGAAGGGTGAAGGGAGTAATCCCTTTCCCCCTTGGACCCTGGGAGTAGTTCAGGAATCGACAAATTCTGTTACTTTGCGAAAAGTTAGGCCACCTAAAAACCTTTATAAGTTTAAGGACTGACAAAATCTGTGACATTTGGTAATGACATTTATTTGTCCATTCGTAATTCAAATCAGTGATGGTGGCCCTGCCACATCATACTTCCTCCTAAAATATTAAAAACGCGATAATTTGTGAGAATGGATGTATGTTTGTCTCTTTCACGCAAAAACCACTGAATGGACTTATGAAATTTGGCACACACATAGAACTTTTTACTTTTTCCTCTGGAACGCAGGTAAAATCGCGGGATGGAAGCTAGTGGGTCATACATACCTACAAATCATACCATCTTTGTCTCGCTTTTACGTCTCTCAGTACTGTGTGACGCAGTTTTATTTTTATATTTTCCCTTAGGCGGGTTTTGACCCATGACCTCGTCGAACAATCCTACTTCCTATTATAGAAATATATTATAACTAGCTGTCCCGCAGAGTTTCACCAGCGTTCCCTGGATAAAAAGTGTGATTTTCCATGCCACAGGCTATCTGCGGGTATTTTATCACGATTATTATAGTGGAAAAAATTATAGATTGATAGATTAATAGTTTTTTTTTTTCAAGTTTTTAATATTAATTAAGTAAGTATGTTTAATTTCATTAACATTACAAGGTCTCTACAAAAATGATTTCACTGTCCGGCCTCCGAGCCCGAAGATAACTATCACAGGTTTTCAGTTGTTTCAGCCATTTCAGGCATTTCACAGTTTCTTTCAATTCGTGATCTTTTATTTCTTTGTCACTACTATTTATATAATTTAAATGTTCAATGTTTGGACAGTTTTCGACAAGACATTCTATTCCTAATCGTGTCAATTTTTCACAATAGTCTAAGGTCAATTTCATGAGTCCTTTGAAGTTGAACGCATGAGCCAGGCTGACATCTGTTATATTAACACAACCACTAATATCAAGTTCTTTAAGATGCTTCAAATGTGACAGAGAAACGCCTGTGGCTAATATTTGTTTTGCACAAAATATTAAACCGAGTTTTTGTTCACCAACGTAAACGATGTCTTTCACAATCTTGATTCTTTTCATTGGGGGTGATTGATGAAAATTTGACATAAAAAGGCTACCTTTATAATCTTCATCTGGTTCCACTATTTTTATACCAGTTAATCCAGCATCAGTCACTTCATCACAGTAACTAATATTAAGGGTATGCAAAAGCAGTTGATTTTTAAAAATACATTGTAAAGATAAATCAGTAACACCTTTACGACAAAAGCGCAAATTTAAACTTCGCAAATTTGGAAGCCTTTCTGAAATTGTGATGACTGCATCTTGATCTAAATGTAAAGATCTAACTTGTAAATCTTCTAAAATTACATTTACTTCAGCACAAATCCCACCAATAAGACCATCCTGAGTTACCTTGCTACAACACGAGATGTTGAGAGATTTCAATTTCTTTAAACATGATAGTTTTGTTACTCCTACATCGGTAACTTTATCACAATGGGCAATGTCTAGATGCTCCAAATAGACTAGATTTTTTGAGA
The DNA here is from genome assembly GCA_951394255.1 of Polyploca ridens. NCBI lineage: Eukaryota > Metazoa > Arthropoda > Insecta > Lepidoptera > Drepanidae > Polyploca > Polyploca ridens. The sequence continues at coordinate 2,187,701 of OX596269.1, read as the reverse complement.
TATCAATGAGTGATCGGTCAGTCACATTGTAACATGACTCTATACTAAGTTCCTTTAAAAAAACGTGATGTGTAGTGAGTGGCGTTAAGTCAACCCACTCAGATCGATGCAGCTTTAATGACTCTAATTTGAGATTTTCAGTTTCTAATAATGACTGCAGTGCTGCACTACCGATTGTACTCCTACCATTCCTCAAAATAAACTTCAGGCATTTAATATTCTTTGCAATGGGTTTAATTGATTGTAAAATTGAATAAAATGTCAAAACTATATGTGATGGAGAATGTGAACACTCCGCAGGATAATATTTTCTTGCTATTTCCGGGTCAAAACTCAAATAGGGTACAGATAATTCTAATTCCTCCAATGCAGGGGCAGCAGACATGAATCTAGCAAACAGAGCGTCTGACATGCCCATGGATCCAAAGAAGAATAAAGATTTTAACTTTGTTAGGCTGTTATCTAAAGTATCAAACGCTTGATCGTAGTATTCCACATGGCCTTCCACAATATTCAGTGATTCTAAATTTTTACATTTCTCAACCATAACTATAAATTCGTCCCGTCGTATAAAACAGTATTCTAACTTCAACGTGCGGATTGCATCTCCCTGTTTGTTCCAGAAGCTATTAAACTTCTCTGTTATATGTACGTAATTGAAATGATAGTGAGAGTATGGGATTGTTGTATCTTCAAATATATGTAATGGCGACAATGTCTCATCATCTAATATGCTTTCATAAAACATGACCACTTTATTTTTCCGAAAATAATGGTCATTGGCAGCTTCATGCCAGGACAAGCAGGTCTCGCTTGCAGATAATCTATCATATTTTGATAAATACTTGAATATGTGGACCAGTACCTAGAAAAATAGAACAAAATTTTTAAACTAGTGCAGTGGTCGAAATTCGAAATGAATTACAACAATTTAAGGTTGAATTATTAATATACCTACGTATAGATTTTAATGTTTGGCTCGCGGTTAAAAATATAACAATGACATATAGGACGCGCGTCCCTCGCGAGATCAAACGGGTAAAGTGTTGTGCCAGAAGTTATCGCACGAAATATGTTTGTCTGGCGACTGCATTATATTCTCCTTTCCTATCTTCATAATATTATTTGGTCATCAGGCAGAACCATAGACCGATGAGTCCCATGGTCCAAGCATCATTAAATTACGGTGGATATCAGAACTACCCTGAAGTCTTTTGATTTTGGAAGCAATAAAATGTTGCAACCTTTGCTTTGCAAAGGCCAATTCAATGCCTCTATAGCCCAGTCAAAAGTGTGGATGCTGAGAGGTACTTGAGACCAGAACCTATTCTACCGGGGCTACCTTGGAACAGGGCCGCCGTAAGCGGGCGTGCAAAGCGTGCACCGCACACGGGCGGCGGCAAATCGAGCGATTCATACCTAATTCAAGTCATTGTACCCCTGGCCGGTCGACACAGGGCGCAGATAGAATACCAACTTGGGGCGCCTAGCCCGTAGCGGGCTAGCTGGCGCGCGAGTCGGCACGCGACCAATAGGCATTTTGAGAAAACATAAATAATCTTTTTTTTGACAAAACTCAGAGTAAGTAGTCGTAGGGCGGCATAATCGGTATTGCACGCGGGCGACGAAACAGCTAGCGGCGCTCCTGCTTGGAATCCTTATAAATTTTGCACTTGGATCGACAAAATTATTCGTATAAATTACGAAAATTACAGTTAGTGTTGTGTCCTCTCAGAATTCAAATACGATCCTGCCAGTGTAGGTCACGCAAGCTATCACTCGCTGGGTATGAGTCATGCCATGCATGACCTCGATGTTATCGTACCGACTTATCGTTACGTTTGTTACGTTACACCGATAAATATCTATATACCGACCCCTAAAAATATCGATATATCAATATCGAAGATCTCAATATATCGGGGCAACAAGTGTTCCATCTGAACGTCATCAAAAGCAGGAGCCAGGAGCCACTATAACTCAAAGTAGAAACCCGCTACAAGGAAGCAGACTGATATGGTACAAAATACCTACTGTTTTTGTTTCTTTAAATTAAATTTATGAAAATAAAACACATTTTATATACCTATCTGTTATTATTCACATAGTTACCTATATTATGTATGGTATAAAAAAATTATATCCATACATAATCGATAAACGGTTGATATAACTTAAACTACATTGGATTACTATAAATTGTGTTTAAAAAAGACCGATATATCGATATATCAATATCGACAATTCGATTATATCGATATATTAAAAAACCTTGCATCCCTACGCGGGTGAAACCGCGAGGCGCGAGGTGGAAAAGCACGGTGGAAGCTAATATTACAATTAGGTAGGTAGGTACACTTAAAAGGATCGTAACTATAAATACATATAGTAGTACATAGTCTTTAGTTAGAGTATGTAAGTAAAAATAATATAATATTGATAATAACGTACGTCATAGGTTAGCTCCATAATTTTTATTTTTATATTCTGCTCCCCTGATAAAACTTCTCCGACTTGCAACACTCTTCACCCACGAGCCACATACAAAAACAGACTATTCCACGCTAGTAAATACCGAAGTGAAAAATTTAAGACAAGTGCTTGCACGTGCACACATAAATATACAATACAGCGCAGGTCGCAAGTATATCTGAAGCAAAGAGGAAAACCACGACTTTTATGAATATGTACCTAAACTTTTTCACACACAATAAAATATCCTATAGTCCTACAAACTTATCTGACCCGGTGGTCAAAAGAGGAACTAACGACGCTATTTCTAAATGTCAATCGCTATTGGTCAAAGAGAATATAAACAATATTAACACTACGTTCATTGGTTGTTAGTTCCACGAAATGCGATAACAGCGACTCTCTCAGTCGGGTACATAGATAGTCGGGTACCAGGGGCCAGATAAGCTTGTGGCGAATATGACATGGCTTTTGTATGGCTTACCGATGTACCTGCAGTGTTGCCAACTCTACCAAATCCATTCTCGCTAGATGGCTGGTCCAAGGTGGGTCCAAGACACTAGATGTCGTAAAATAAAATATAAAATTAGATTAGCTAGATTTTGATGATTGTTGAAAAGTTCATCCAAAAATCCAACAATACCAAATAGGGATTTAAGTCACGCTCGCTACAAAATAACCGGCCAAGTGCGAGTTGGACTCGTACACGAAGGGTTCCGTAGAAGTTTCTTGTATGCGGGGCCTTTAATTTTCGTTGTTATAGTGGTAATAGAAATACACATTATGTGAATGGACGGGCGGACGGACAGCGGAAGCTTAGTAATGTTATAGGGTCCCGTCCGTAGCCAGGATCGATGAAATTTTCAGAAAATCCACTAATATTATTAATGTGAAAATAACACTGTCTGTCTGTTACCTATTCACGATTAAACCTCTGAACCGATCGAAGACCAGGCGCGGGCAAGTCAGTTATTTCGCTGAGGTCAGCAGAAGTGCGAGGCAGGGTTATTTTTATTTTATTTTACTCTGATTTAGTATTAGCACATCAAAATGATGATTTCGAATGGTTTCAACACCCAAATCACCTTCCCTGTACACGGGCTTGAACATCATACTGAACATTTACCTAACTATTTATAGATGGTGGTAAATAAAACAAAGCTTTGTGATCAATTTTTCTCTTATCTTTATCTCTTAGTGCAATGTAATTAGTAATTACTTATAATAAGAATTTGGCATACAATCGATGCACTTGTCACAAATGATATTTTTCAAGAGTACCTACTGAAGCCAGTGGTTGTTCCATGGTTGTTCGATGAAGGAAAAGTCTCTCTAACTCTTCGTCGATTTGTGCCTCAGGATTACTCAGGAATATGTATAACCAATAATCAGATGTCAGTGTAAAGATTTTGGCATACATTTTGGCAGACATTTTATTTTTTAAATGGCGTCGCTCGATAAAACCTATAATAATGTACCTACATCGATTGGGGAGACTCCAGCGTTGCCAGACGTCCCGATTTCGGCGGGACGTCCCGATTTTTAGTCCAAAATTAAATGTCCCGCGCGGGACAGGCTCTGTCCCGCTTTTCGAGGTTTACTCGACGGTGAAATCATCGTTGGATGTAGAAGTGGGAAATTATAAGGACACCACTGCACAGAAATGGCACCAGCTTTTCCGTGACGCGTCTTAGACACAGGAGTTTTAAATGTCACTGTGACATACAAAATTAAACTACTAAGTCAACGCAATCAAAAGATGCGGCCGTATATATGCTGCATATTTTGACGCTCGCAAGGGAATCAAAACCTATTGGGTACTTTCCGTTGACCTAGAATCATACAATTTGGCAAGAAGCAATTCCATATAGTACAAGTAAAGGAAGAAATTCAAAAGGGATTTGTAGATACAACGCAAAAAGAGTTTTTTTTGGCCATTATATTACAACATAATCGAAAAATCAAGGTGACATATCTTCGAGACTCGATTCCCGGTTTGAATGAACTATTTACATACCTACAAGTTTCTACGGAACCCTCGGTACGCGAGTCCGACTCGCACTTGCCAGGTTTTTTTTAGTATGTCCCGCTTGTGGCGATCAAATCCCGCTTTTTTTTCTAAAGAGGTTACAAAATCCCGCTTTGCCCGAAAAAAAAACTGGCAACGCTGGGAGACTCATACAAACAAAACATACTGTGGTGGGTGAAGTATAAGTCAAAACTAGCTCTATTCTAGCACCATAGAATGCGTACAAACATTTAATGAGTATTTTCATAGTTATTGAATTTGTCAAACATCGATCTTTTTTTGCAAATAACTCTGTAACCTGACGTTTTAGGACATGGTCACCTTTGTATTTTTTTGTACGTATAAGTGTCCTCAATCGATGTATATAGGATTCATTGTGTGCCGCCATTAAAAAAAAAAAGTCAGATGCGTATGCCAGTCTCTGAACAAAAATCTACAAACTCCTTTCCTTTCTGCTGATGATTATGTGAGATTACAATCGATATCGTCTTCGTCGCAATTCAACGCTCTCCTTTTAGGTTTGCCGTGACGAATTGAAGATTTAAGTGCGGATATGAACTGGTGAGTGGTAGGTTTTCTCTTCGAACATTTTCGCCTTATAGTCCCAAAAAATTTCTCCAAGGGATCTAGATTTAATTGGCGTAAATTGAGACGTTTAAAATCTTTTGAATCTAGAATTTTCCATATGTCTTGAAGTGATGAAATCGTTATTATGTATCCATTGACACATCTAAATCTTATTTGACTATCTGATTTCAAAAACGTGAGAGTCTTTAATTTCTCTTTGTATTCCGGCCAAATTTGATGGTGAAAACTATTTCTGGACACATACTCTCGGATATTCTCCTTAATATCTTCTCTAGAATCTGGTCCATTTGTAGAATCAAATAAGCGGTCCAGCAAATCTACTACTAAAGCCGTTTGGAGAACTTCTTTGCTTTGTTCAGCATTTTCAATAGTTTTTGATTGTAACTTAATCATTCCAGCCACCGTGTTGCTTAATATTTGTGCAGCCAGTTCTACCTTACCCCTTGAGCTATTATCCAGGTTTACATGTGATTTTGTTATATTCGTTAAGTGAAGTGTGGTTCGATTTAATTCTTCAAAGTCAATTATATGCTGCCATTTTGCTATTTTGTCATCCATGGCTAATTCTCGGGCTTCAATGAAATTGTTTCTAATTGATATCAAAAGATGTGGAACATCGAATATAGTGAAAACTTTTTCATTGTCCAGTAAAAAATAATTTGACTCAACGGGAAGCTGATTTAACTTTTTGAGAGAATTTAATGCTTTCACATTAGTAGTTGCGTGGTCACAAACCGTAGCTATAATTTTGTAACCAGCTGTAGTCATAGCTCTAATAACAGTTTTAATAATGAGAACTAATTGCTCCGTTTCAATAGGTGCCTCCACGAGATAATGAGCGATGGGTTGCTTAATTATCTTACGTATGCCCTGAAGCATGAATACAAGGGCATGATCTGAAAATTTCTGACAGCGTCCACCTTCTGTCCCCAGATCTTGAAAACCATCAATATGGTCAGCTTCAGCATTATACGTAACATTAGCTTCTAGTTCCATGCTGTCGAATAAAATTACACAGATTTTATCATTGTCATTTAAATTCTCAGCTTTCGCTTTCAAATGCGTTACAGTGCAATGATGAACACCAGCTGTATCCATTTTTATATTTTATAGTTGTTAGCGTTGTTTTCTTATTCTAAGTGCTAATTTTGAAGTTGTGAGTTCTGGAATATTGAAAAAAAAAATATGTTAGCAGAGTTCATAAATCAGTGATTTTAATTAAATGAAACCTATTGTTGAAAATTTTTAAACTCAAGGTTTCTTATTAATCATAACTACATTGTACTATAAATTTTAAAACATTTAACAAAGAGAGTCCTGCATTAATAATCAAATGATTGTTCAACAAAAACTCTTTCCCCCTTATTACAAAACATGGTTTAAAGTAAAACCAGGATTTAAAATAGACTCGTCTCTTTTTATTATATGACGTTAGAAAGTGACCGAATGACAGTAAAACCTGGTTTTGCTAACCATGTTTTGTAATGGTAGGAATGTACATTGACGCCCATCGATTTAAGGGGGGGGAGGGTGGGGAGGGGGTGGGGGGCGATGTCTAGAACCCCCCCTGTAAAGGAAAAGTTGCGCCCCCTCCCCCTTTTTGAGATATGATGATTTTAATTTTTCACAAAAATGTCGAATTTTCTTGTGCTAACATCGGATTATGGGGAGAATATTCCTAAAAATGGGGGAAGTTTAATCCAAATTTTGACCCCCCCCCCTATCCCCCCCCTCCATTTCACGGGGTCTGGTGGTCTTAGTGGTCTAGGAGAGGAGAAAAAGGTTCATTCATCTTTTGGGTCTGAGGTCAATTGGGGGGGGGGTCAATTGCTGCTTGGACCTGTGGATCCTTTTTATTTTGCATAAACTTCTATCTAGCGCTCGCCGGCCGCTGCCGCGGCACCGCTCGCTGCGCTCGCTCGGCTCGCGCACGGTATTTACAAAGTTCAAACCTAACCTAACCAATCAGTATGTTTTTTATTATCCTTTTTAATGTGTATAAACTTGTAACTAGCGCTCGCCGGCTATTACGTTCGGTTTCACTATGTCGGTAAATACTATTTACACACTATTTACATATTCTTGGTACAAGTACTAATTAAAAGATTATTAATTAAGATTATTATTAATAGAAAGATTATTATATGTAAAATGATAAAAATTTACATGAAAAATACCTAAGTAAATAGATATTTTTTTTTTACGTAATCAAAGACTTAAAAAAAAATATTATACATTTTAGTGTTCCTTACATGAAACGAAACGTGACAGTGGTGTGTCAAAATGACGATAGTGACAAAATATTGCATAGTTTTTCACGATTTTGTTTATTTCTTTTTTCATAAACCAGTTGCTTCCGCAATTTGAAACTTTGTGTAGAGCCTTCTAATAATATAACCATCCTGTAAAAAAAAAATGAACTCCCAAATCGTTGGGCGTCAATGTACAACTTAGCCTAAAACGATAATTGACTTGACTGTTTGATGATCCGCGCGGGCGAGGAAAACAATAGAAATCAATTGTTATTTTTTAACCTCAAGTCAAGGGACAAAGTTTTATTTAAAACCTTACTTGGTCTGTCTCGTTATTTTATATTTAGCATATTTTCATATGCAAAGATAGGTAAGGTAATCAATTACTGTAATTTCAAACTTACACAAATCTCTCCCGCAGTAGGACACCTTTCTTAATTAACTTTTCATGTAATTAGCAGAGGTTCAACGGCTATTTTTCAATTTCAACCATTTTTCACTCACCACTTTTTTTTTCTTTTGTTAATTTGTTCATGACCATGGATACAAAGTCCTTCAGTCGCATACATTTTATTTATAATATCACTTTATAATAGTTCGCACATTAACTTTCACATAGTCCGTATGATCAGTCACCGTCTAGTCATGTTTTAGTAAAATGGTGGTCTTTGTACTAACACTTTTTACGGACTTTTTGAGACAACTTGTAAAATCACGATACACATAATTTTCATTTCACTTTGCACATGGACCTTTATTGGATAAAATACCACCGATAATATGCGATAAAACTCAAAATACACGAATTTATGAAAATAAAAATGAAAAGGCAACGTCACTCTGCAAGTTCCCGCCAAAAAGTCCTCACTCACCACAGACCACTAGTGTTGCCAACAATACAGGGCCTGATGTCGCCAATTTTCACAGCTTAAGTAGCCGAATTTCAGAGCAGCTGCTGGTAGCCTAAAGTAGCACATAAAACCAAAATACCGCCATGAATAAAATTAAAATGTAGTTATCAATTAATTTATTTAAACATATGTACTTTATAAAATATTTAAAAATTATGTGTCAAAATCAAATCTTAGAACGTCTGCTACGTTAGGCGTGTACCGGTGCCGTTTGTGGGCTTGTTAGTTTCTTCAAATCAGTTTATAATACCTTGTCGTTGAAGTAGCCTAAAAGGCGACCAGTCACCCGTTCAGATTTATTTGCCGCCGATTTTCGTCCCGAGTAGCATAAATGGCGACACTGCAGACCACTATAGGTGTAGATGGAGAATTATAGGTAGACAGGGCACTAATATAATAATGTGATACGTAGGTATATATAATATCAAACGGCTGTGTGAGTAGGACTAAGCGTATTTTTGGTCCCTATCTCGCGTATAGGTTTTATTGTATGACCTCAGTGTCGTTGAGGCTAAAAAAGTGTAGGCAAAAGATATTTGTTGGTGAGAGCTGTGAAACCCTATTATATCCTTTCATCGGTCAGTATTTTTTTAACTGATAAGTACAATAAGTAAATCAAAGGATTACTATAATTAAGTATATTTTCTGTCAATATCATGCAAATTTAATAGAGAATTTCGCCTAAAAACGATAAAAATTCATATATATATATATGTCATTATGTTGAATTATCGCTATATTCTTAGCTATACGCTGACAGCCTATCTAACTACAATTTTCTACCTACAGCTCTTTTGTATTTACCCGACTGACCCGGAAGGAGGGTTATGTTTTTTTTTTGTTTTCTATATTCTCTCTGCATTTATATCAATCCAAACTATTTCCTATGCGACAGCTACGTACCTGTAAATATAAGTAAATAAGTTAATTACAAATGTTTTTAACCATAAGTAGCATATTACAATTAATTTAGTTCGTGAAAGCTTAAAAAGTACTAGTTATATATAAGTAAAAAAATATATAGACTGGCATACAAGCGTCAATGTGATAAGGTAAACGAAACGTTTACCACCAGGCATGTATGCGTGTTCATTTATAATTTATGATTTTATCATGTTTTTATATAGGTACAGGCTGAGTCAAACTTATTGTTGAGTTAACTTGTAAAAAAAAATACAAACATATGTAACTTCATTGCCCCGTCCTCTGACCCGAAGATACTGCAAATCCAACACCAATACTTTGAGTCTTCTCAAGTTTTTCACAGTTTCTTTCACATCATCATCACTTACTTGGTTACAGCTGATGAAACTCAAAATTTCAATAGTTGGACAGTTTCTTACGAGATATTCTAATCCTAATCGTGTTATTTCTAGGCAATTGTTAATGGCCAATGTCTTAAGACTTTTGAAGATGAACGCATAAGCCACGCTTATATCTGTTATCCCATAACAATCACTAATATCGAGTTCTTTGAGATTCTTCAAATGGGGCAGAGAAAATTCAGTGTTCAATATTCTTTTGGCACAATATATTTTACCAAGTTTATTTTCACCGACATAAACAATTCCTTTCTCAAGTTTTGTGATCTCTTCACCTTCACGTTCTTCCTCTGGTTCCACTATTTTCACACCAGTTAATCCAGCATCAGATATCTCTTCACAGTTACTAATATTTAAGCTTTGCAAAAGCTGTTGATTTTTAAAAATAAATGGTAAACTCGTGTCAGTCACACCTTTGCGGCAATAGCTCAAATTCAATTTTCGCACGTTAGGAAGCCTTTCTGACATTGTGATGACTGCATTTTGATCTAAATCTAAACATGATACTTCTAGATCTTCTAAAATTACGTTTACTTCAGCACAAATTCTACTTATGAGGCAATCTTGAGTTATCCATTTGCAGCGTGAGATGTTTAGAGATTTTAAATTTTTCAAGTTTGATAGTTCTGTTATTCCCAAATCTGTAACTTGATAGCATCCTTGGATATTCAATAGCTCCAAATTGACTAGATTGTTACATATATCTATGAGTGACTGGTCTGTTAAATTGAAGCAATGTACCATACTAAGTTGTCTTAAAGAAACCTGGTATGTACTGAGTGGCCATATATTCACCATATTATTACAAGTATGAATCTTAAGTGATTCTAATTTCAAATTTTCAATTTCTGATAGAGTCAGAAGTGCTGTGCTATTCATGCGGGAATTCGAAAACTTTAGGCGTTTAATATTCTTTGCCCTAAATTGTATTACGAGTAAAATGAAATAAAACGTCAATACACTCTTAGCTGGAGTTTGAAAGCTATCAGTGTCAGGGAGATAGTATTCGTTTATAACGTCAGGGTCAAGTTCCATTTGTAATGCAGATAAATCTAATTCTTCTAGTGCAGGGGCTGCATACATTAGTCTAGCAAACAAAGCATCCGTCAAGAATCTCGTTCCTGACAAGTTTAACGATTTTAATTTCAATAAACTATTTTGTGTAAGTCCTCCGGTAAAATCTTCGAGTGCCTCTTCATACTTAAATATACCATCGCAGAACAAAATAATCAGTGATTCTAAATTTTTACATTTATTCAATATATTCATAAATTCTTGCTCACGTATAAAACAGTACTCTAGCGTCAGCGTGCGGACGCGGTCTCCGTCCTTGTTCCAAAACTTATTAAACTTGTCAGTAATATCAACATTATGGAAATAATAGTGAGAGTATGGAAATGACGAGTCCTCAAAAATATGGAACGGTGTAAATTCCGTCTTACTTGATTTTTCGCTATAAAACTTTACCACTTTATTTTTTCGAAAATAATAGTCATTGGCGGCTTCATACCAAGAACGGCAGGTCTCACTTGCAGATAATCTATCAAATTTTGATAAATACTTGAATATGTGAACCAGCACCTTGACAAATAGAAACAAAATACATAAATTATTACAATAGAATAAGAAATGACCGTACACACCAGTACGGTTAAATAAGCTGAAGGAATCGAAGGAGCCGAAATAATAGATTTCAAAATAAATTACAAATTTATGAGGAGTTTTCTTATGATACCTCTAGGCCAGCCCCGGATCTACGATTTTTTCGAACCGGGGCAAAAACTTGTTAGTGGCGCCCTCTCTCCAGCGTTTGAGATAAATAATGCTCGATAACTTATCTCTTTGTGCGATCGCTTGCCGCCTCCATGCTTTCATGTTATCATTACTATTTACCTACAGTCCATATTTACTTACTATGTTTTTAGTACAGTTTTATTTATATATATTTGCTTGTGTGTGTAGCTTACTATTATTACCTTTAGTGTAATGTTTACATTTTACTTTTATTTCATAGCTTCATTATTCTGCTTCTATTTATTTATTAAAAAATGTTTTCTTCCAAAAAGTACCTACCTACTTGAAAAAAGAAAAAAAAACTAAAAATTACTCAGATTTATTTTTCAAATAAATTGGATCTGTTTCGTTCTACTCCGAGCAGCGGTTTTTTTTATTAATTTTATTATGTTGTATCTGCAGCGTATGTTATGTTATGTTGTATATGGCATGTGCCTCAAATTGACCTTAAATTGAGGTTACTTTCATTAAATATTTAAATTATACTTATTTGCTGGTAAATAACACACTTACGTCATAGGTCAGGTCCATATTTATTTTTTATCGTTCTCCAATACACAGACACACTTGCTTTATCACTTCATGCACATGCTTCCATAACAGTAATGCACGACTGCACAAGACACACAAGAAGCAGCAACGTAGTGATTATATTCTGTTTGGAAGCAGCAGCTGCTAATATGCAGAAGCCACTGCTCATTAAAGTTTTTAAATACTCGTACATCAAATTAAAAAGTATATTATTATGACTTTATAATCCTATTTTTAAGGTTATGTAAGGCTGCCTACACATGTTGGTTGAGTGATGACGAGCGAGTAGACAGCCAACTTGGACTGCCTAGCTATTGGTCGATATCACTCGCCGAGCTGGCTATTAATTTATAATATATTTGTAATTTTTCTGGCCGAATAGATAAGGCGGCCTTGTCGCCTCATCAAATAATTATATTTTTTTACCACATGTTTTGTAACATGTCTATCCGTGAATTCTTATGTATATACCAAAAATATTTGATACTACTGATAATCGTAATTAATACTTATTGCTTAAAGCTTATAGTTCATCACTGTAAGAAATAGATTTTGAGTTTTAGTAATGTAAAAGATCCTAAGATAAAGAATGAAAAATAGCTTGTAAAGCGAAAAAAAAACTTTATAGTAGGTACTCTTTCTTAAACAATTTTTGCTTCTAACTCTTTGAATCTATACACAGAGTTGTTGTAGAAGCGTATACATTGCCCCATAGGATTTCGCTACGCTTACGCTGAGTGTCGCTATTTTTAGGAAAGTTAGTATGTTTTTAGAACATCAGTTTTCATATGTGTACTGTGATGTGACGACACTGTCATTACTTGTAATTTTTAACTGGCAATACTGTTCCTTCCTGAGACAATTTCAAAATGTCCGTCGGGAATTGTCAAAAAGCTAGTGAAGATGAACCTTGCGGTAAAAAAATCAAATTTAATCATGAAATCGAGAACGGGGTGAATGATAAACAATTACAATTGAAAGACTTTATCGTAGAGAAGATTTTAAACAGCAATACCAATAGGAAAACAGTGTGTGTTCAGGGTAAATTCAAAGACAAGAGTGGTGTGGCGTTAGTTATTTTGGAAAAGAATGCTTTCAAAGAAGCAGAATTGGACAGCAATGGTTACTTCTCCGTAAACACCGAGTTTCGCACGTTCTTCCAGAACGACATCTACGGGAATTACGAGTGTTTCCCACCTAAGTCATTGAGCGGTAAATAGAAATAATTATATGTGCACGCGTAACTTTCGAAATTCAAGGTTTTTCAATTCACATTGTTTCCATTTAAATTCTGATTAGTCATCAAAGAGTGTGATAATTCGTTATTTGACGAAAATGTAGGTTTACAATGTTGGTTTCTACTGTGAGTTTATGCTCATGTTGCGTCATATTGTGACCTAACTCGCTAAATTAGTCGTAATTATAATTTTATGTATTAGTTATTGCTTCATTTCGTTTGAGTTTGATAACAGATTGCTATTATGAAAAGATAAAAGAAAAGATAATTCTTGTTAATCCTTGTAAAAACAGTAATTTCATTACAAGTAGGTACAATTTCACCAGTCACATTCCACTAAAATGCTAGATGCGATCAAATTGATTACTTTTGTTATACCTATTTATCTAGGTAAATTTGACCATCATCAACCATATGTTAACTAAAGTTTGAAAATTGTGTTGCAGGTGTGAAAACAACACTAATATACCCTGCTACAGAGAAGCACATAGCTAAGTTCAGCACACAGCAGGTGTATATTGTGCTGGAGACTCCAGATCTATACGAGAAGTTGACACTACCTTATATAGAAAAGGAACAGTTTAATTTACAGGTTAGTCCTTACATTTATTACCTACTTATTGCAATTAATATGTTCCTAAGTATCTGAGGTACAGTAGTACCCAATTAATATGGCTTACTGGTGTACCTGCGCAGAAGGAGGGGCGTGACTTGCGAGTGATACGGAACTAACAGCTGCAGTGTATTATGAACCTTATAGTAGTGATCTAAGGTTGATTGTAAGCTTTAAGCATTCTTTTGTTAATCTTCGGGGCCTTACTTTCTTTTCTAAGCGAATGAAGATTCACGACGCCCCATATAAGTTGGGTAATACTGTAAAAGTATGGTATTATGTTAGTCCAGATTATGATCTGTGTGTCAAATTTCATAACAATCAAACTCTCACTTTCGCATATATTAGTAAGATTCCTTTTTAACCTATTAGTAAGCCTTTGCTGTCCGTCCATCCGTCTGTCAGTGGGCTGTATTTCACAGAATGCGTAATTCTATTGTCGCTATAATAACAAATAACAAAAATGAATATTGTATACACACAAATACATAAAAGCAAGTGTTTTCATGTTCTAGACCAGAACTGGCCAAGTGCGAGACAGACTCACTTTTTCATATCTTATATTAACCTTTGAGAAATATCATAAACTAGCAGCGAATCCCGGCGTTGCTCGGGTTAAAATACATCGAATGTTTAATGGTATAAGAAATATATAAGGATAATTTTTTTAACATAGATATTATAGATTTCTATTTTCGATTACGATTTGGTTCTTTTAGATCAATAATAACACTCGTACACATTTAAGAACTTTCCGATCAATCCCAAAATGTTTAGAATTTTCGATCTTTCAATTTTCATCGATCAAGTTCATTCATGATCAATTATAACCGTTTTACTCATTTTGGAACTTTCGAGATTATTCAAGAAATTTCTCGAACATTCTAAATCGATCATAATAAATTGCACTCATTTTGGAACTTTCCAGATCATTCTGGAAATTTCTAGAACGTTCTCGAACATTCAATCTCACTCGATAATAACAGTTTTGGACATTTTGGAACTTTCTAGATGAAGCCAGAAATTTGTACAACTTTCTCAAAGATTCTATATCGATTATAATAGTTTGCATTCATTCTAGAATTTTCTAGATCATTCCAGATATTTCTAGAACATTCCTGATCAATTATAACCGTTTTACTCATTTTGGAACTTTCTAGATCATTCAAGAACTTTCTCGAATATTCTAAATCAATCATAATCAATTGCACTCATTTTGGAACTTTCCAGGTCATTCGGAAAATTCCTAGAACATTCTCGATCATTCTAAAATGATCATAATAAATTGCACTCATTTTGGAACTTTCCAGATCATTCTGAAAATTTATAGAACGTTCTCGAACATTCTAACTCGATAATAATAGTTTTGGATATTTTGGAACTTTCTAGATGAAGCCAGAAATTTGTAGAACTTTCTCAAAACATGCTATATCGATTATAATAGTTTGCATTCACTCTAGAATTTTCTAGATTATTCCAGATATTTGTTGAACTTTCTAGAACACTCCAGATCGATTATAACCGTTTTACACATATTGGAACTTTCCATTCCAGAAATTTTTAGATCTTTTCAGAAGTCCTCATGCGTTAGAAAAGGACAGCAATATATGTTTTAACATTTTCGCCACCCACAACCACCCCCTTCCACCCACCGCGACCAAACTCCCTTACTACCACCTGGAGACTAAGGGGTATTCACCACCCCAACGGGAAGTTGATTGGTGTTGGTGGTGATAGAGAAAACTGCGTATTTACGTACCCACAAAAGCATTTTATATATATTATTAGATTACATCTATTATATCTATCTATTATTATATAGGTGTCCCCCACAGTTTTAACTTTTTCAAGATAAAAAAGTATCCTATGTCCTTTGACTAATTAACCTGCGACGCGCCTTATACACACCATGTGTGTTTAAGGAGAACCACTGCCATTGTGTGCCAATTGCCACTGTGACGTATAAGACACAAGGTTTAATATTATCTGTCATTTAGTTACTGTTCCATATAGATTTTAAATCTAGCCAGATCTGTCTTCACTGAAGATTTCTCGTTACGCTTTATAGATACATAAATTCACATTCGCATTTATAATACAGGTTAAGGTATCCAATTTAAAACAGTACCAGTATAGTAAATGAATAATAATTTCCATTTCAGTGGGTGTACAATATTTTAGAAGGCAAGAGTGAGCAGGACAGAGTTATTCATAACAACGTGTGCGAGAAGGAGGGCTTTGTACTGTTACCCGACTTGAAATGGGATGGTCATACCAAAGAGACGCTGTATCTGTTAGCAATTATTAGACAGAAGGGGATCAAGTCACTGAGAGATTTGAACGGAAGCCATTTGCCTCTGCTTAAGAGGGTACGCGACGAAGGAAAGGTAAGATATCATAACATGTTTGGACTGATTTAGTGTTAGTTTTTTATACTACTATATAATATATAAGGTCCTAATAAATTAGTGAACTTCCTCTTGAGGGATGAATGTATAGGTCATTAGTAATCAAAAAAGAATATTAGAAAACAAATCCGAGGGAAAAAAAAATTTTTTTTCTTTGACTTGCATAGACTCTCCATACAAGTCAATGATATATTTTTTTTTTGCCCTCGGATTTTTTTCTAATAACACAGGTGACTGGTAATTAGTAAACGATACTTAGACACATGATTGTACTCATGATAACAAACAACTTTCCCAAAGAAACATTATTTTTAGTTTACTTAGCACATGAGCCCATAATATTTAGTACCTAACAAGAATAAGAATACACCATCAGCTTTTATTTAATTGGTTATTTATCCCTATTTGTTTCTTTGGGAAAGTTGTTTGTTATCATGAGTACAATCATGTGTCTAAGTATCGTTTACTAATTTCCAGTTACCCTATAATTTTAGGAGAGGTAGAGAATAGTGTTTATTTGCTCAAGGAGCAGTTCGACTGTGGAAGTACCTCCTCCTTACAAAATATGGCAGCCAAATAACTATGTTGTATTTCTGCACATGAGTAAGATCGCCAGAGATCATTGGGGAGGGGGAAGCCTCGTGTCTTGCAAGCTTTTATTATGGCTGCGGTAACTCCTTTCCTTCAAGCGAGCCGTATATTTGTTTACCGACTTTATAGTATTTAAAAAAAGGCCCCAATGCATTTACCAGAACCCATAGATGCTTTCATCACATTGGTAATCGCTCACGTACTGAAGACTCTACAAGTCTCTTCAAACCCTTCTTGAAGAACCCAATGAAGAGAAACCTATTTGTTTATTTGTGGTATGGCACAGAATATTTAAGGGTCTTACCATTAAAACAGGTACTTAGATTGAAACATCACGCAATATGATGTTAGTATCATAAAAAAACATTTGATTAGCATTAAAACATGACCTTGTCGACCGTCATGTATTATTAGCTCATTTAGCATTCTACATTGTAGAAGGAAATTACGTTAAGTGCCCAAATATGTTAAATGCAGGAAAATCGTTAATCTTTATAGGTGAAATCATTAATTCTGTGTTTTTAATTTCCAGAAAAAAATACTAGAGAAGTACAACGTTCTGGGCAGTCAGCTACGCATTTACCTGCATTACCAACCTTCCTTCTACCACCTTCACATACATTTCACATATCTGAGGCACGAGGCACCCGGAATCTATGCTGAGAAATCACACTTACTCGATACTGTTATCAATAATATTGAAATTATGAGTGACTACTACAAAATAGCCGCATTACCATTCACCATTAGAGAAATGGACAATATCTTCAATATATATGAAACTAATGGTCATGTACAGCGAATTAAGCACGAAATTGAGTTAATTGATAAGTAAAGTACTTATATAGTGCATAGTAAGATATAAAATTAGATAAAGATTTTATATAAAAGTGAAAATGTTGGTAAAAAGTATTTTTATGGAGTTGCGCTCCAGATTGAGGAGTTGCAATGTTTTTATTACAACAGGCATAGATTTAAATAAGAATTGTAACTTGAAAATTAGTATACAAGCTAATTGTATCGTATTGAACTATTACAATGATGAAAATTACAGATTGAAGCGTCGAGATAGCTTGTCCTCTATCGAAAGCCTCTCCGACTGTTATTCCGATGATGATTCCGAAGTAACATCAATTATTCCAATACAAGAATTCTGCAAAATTATACCAAACTCGATGTCATGTTTAAAAATAGATAAAAACACCATATCATTCAGGATTTTGACTGAACCAAATGATGGTGGGAACTTCTACAAAGAACTTCTATCTACCAATAATGTTCAGAGTTCAACCGCTATTAATCAGTTGAAAATTAATGTAAAAATCAATGATGAAGTTAAAATTTCTTGCGCTAACTGTTCAAACATGGTATCTGAGAATGTTACCAAGTTTGAGAGGATTTTGGAGTTGCCATCAGCTAATATTGACATGTCTGAATGGTTTTGCCACGGACATGGGCATAGCTCTCAAACAAATACTTCTGTCTCACAGAACAAACATGATTTTCTATACAGATTGACATATTTTGTCGTCAAAAATTCAGTTCTGTCTGAGAAAACCAAAAAATTTAATTCTAAGAGAGAAGTATATCACTGTAATAGATGTTTGGCGTGGTTGGGCCTCAAAATCAAAGATACAGTGAAATTATTCAATTCTGAAGTCAAAATACATGTAGACTCGACTGAGAACAATGCTTTTACACATAAAAGTGCCATTGAAAATGTACATGTAAACGATTTCGTTTATACAATAGAGTGTATCACAAAAGAGTTTAATCTTGGCTTCCAATATACAGTAATGTGTAAGATTGTGCTTGAATGTACTATGTCTGCAAGTAATAAACAATTCTTACTCATTTGGGTGATGGATAAAGAGTTACAAGTGTTAAGGAATAATGGAGAAAGAATTGAGAATGACAGGATCAAGTTGCAATCGAGTTTTCTAACTAAAATTCTTTATAAGGTTGAGTCATCGCTGAATGATGAAGTTGAGGCTTGGCTCACGGACCCGGGTGTTGTTTCCACCGATATATCTAAAAGTATGTTTTTCTTTGGTGTAGAACATTTGCAAAATATGTCATTGAAGGTACCAGAATTGTTTCGTAATACAAACGGGTATTGTGTGAGCTATCTAAAGGTTTGAATGTGAAATAATAATGCAGAACTTATATCGTTGCTTTTTATTTGTCATAACACGAAGTTAGGAATACCTTTATATGCAACGTAGGCTCTCAAGTTCATACTACAGTATGTGTTGCCAACGAAAAGGTTATACTATGTAACCATTACCATCTAAATATATAAAAATCGAAGCGCTCCTGGTGTAGCATGATTAGCCGTTCTTAATCGATCGGCAAAGTTAAGCTACCAACGTCGTGGTCGGTACCTGGATGGGTGACCGTCTAGTGGTATTTCAAATGAGCGTTTCCGTGCTTCGGAAGGCACGTAAAGCCGTTGGGCCCGGTTATCACTTAATTGTGATAGTCGTTAAGCTAGTTGGATGCCTCCTAGGCGGCTTGAAAAATTCTAACAGGAGGTTGACCACTAGCCTACCTCCACCGATCCGCAGTGGGCACGCGTGGTAGAGTATTGCCCATTCCCTTTCACCTTCATTAGTGAAAGGAGGCCTGTGCTCAGCAGTGGGACATTATAGGCTGATGATGATATAAAAATCAATGCCAGCTCAAGAACGGGCTCACTTTTTGTTCCGTGGGCTCACCTATCCAGACCAAATGTTTAGGCTTTGTTCGGACTATTTAGTAGATAGTTTATGTGAAGTTTGCACAAAATCGGTCCAGCCGTTTAGGAGGAGTTCAGTGACATACACATGTACAGTAGAATTAACTCCCTGAATGGTTTAGATAGAGTAGGGTAGGGTAGGGTAGCACCACGCGAACGATATCGCTAGTATATAATAATTATGAATGAAAGGAAGAAAATATATTTTTTAATACATACCTATAAGGATGCAAACTTTAGTATTATAGCTATTATTATTATACCTTAGACTTTGAGAAAATAAAAGAAACTTAGTTTGTGATATATTTATTTGTATCTTATTAATATTCATAAAATAACGGAATGATAACAATTTCTATAATTCACAAATTTTAACAATATTCAAATACCTATTACCAGCAGCATTAAGTCAAACATGTATGTATTTTTCACTGACTTAAGTTATAAGTAAGATGCACTTCCCATAACTACCTACATTATGAAAAATATATAATCTGGTCCAAGTGATTAAATGTACTGGATTCATCTACATAAATCCACCATTTTATACAAAATTAATTGGCAATTACAAACATTACAATTTGTTTGGTTTATAAAATATGAGTTTTAGCCCTGCAGTTTACTTGCTTTCCGAAGGGACCTTGGGATACAAAGTATCCTAAATTGTTATTCCAGGTTATGACCTACCTGCATGACAAATTTCATCGCAATTGTTTGCCATTGAGGCACCAAAAGGTAAAAACTTATTTTCACATTTATCGTAAACATTACCATTACGACACGAATTTACGATTAATTATTTTCCATAATTTTTTAGTTTCGCGTGAAACGAAACGCATGCGTAATTTTTTTGAATCCAACTTGTAGTTTCTGAGATAAGCCCGTTTAAACAAACAAAAAACTTCTGCTTTATATTATTATAGTACAATTTCACAGTCTTAACTTAACATTGATATAATATTATACAAATCTTCAAATTAACTCAATAAAATGCTATGAAACAAATATACGTAATGCATTCGTATCGAATTTGGCCATTACGATGTATTCGTCATTCGTATTTTAGTAGTCGTATCGTTGCATTACTAATTACATTATATTTAGATCACATTTTAAGGAGCTTAATTAATCCTGCAAAGAGTAGAAACTACAGGGATCTCCTCAGTTAAATAAAATACCCAAAGATAGTTAAAACATATTTCTGATGTCTTTAAATCTCCAACACATAGTCTACATAGTTATATTCGGGTTCAAGAAAGGTCTGTGAGTGGGGAGTTGCTTCGTACCTAGATATGAGACTAAGGTATAGTTGTAGTACCAGAATAATCCAAATAAGACAGTCAGCAGGACATCTGATTCGGTTGGTTAAGAAAATTATATAGAATAATTGGACTGTTTTACAAAAACCTTAAACAGACTTCAAATTACACTAAGAAGTAATCAAATCCTGATCTGGTGACAATGGGACCAAACGGGAAGCGTACCCTTTCAGATAAAAAAAGAATTTTCCAAATCGGTTAATAAATGACGGAGTTATGAGGTAACAAACATAAAAAAAAAAAAAAAAAAAAAAATACATTCGAATTGAGAACCTCCTCCTTTTTTTGAAGTCGGTTAAAAATACAAAATTACAAGTATTATGTTGAATATGTCTTCCCTTTCCCTCATTTTTGTGCAGGAGGTCTGTGCTCAACAGTGGGACATTATAGGCTGATGATATATGTTGTTTTTTTCAGACAGTCAAATAACCTGATTATTAAGCCACAGTTTTGAGTTTCTTGCTTTAGGACAATCATATTTTTGCATGAACATGTTTATTTAAATTATGTAGTTTATACCTATATCTGTTAATTTGAAAAACAGTATATTATTTACATAGCGAGTAGAACCACTGCTTGGTTTTGAATTATGGGTGTGTTCAGTTTTGTATTAAATGAAAATAAAATTAAATGTAAAATAACTTTAAAAAGAAAAGTGAAAGAGAATTTATTAGAGAAGCAGTCTAGTTGCTTAAGAAATAAATGATATATTATGTTTATTTCTTAAGTAACTAGACTAGACTAGAATAATATAGGTATAATGCATGTGATTGTTAATAAACTAAATAATGTACGTACAAAACCAAAACTGTGAAAGAGTGCACGCCTACAAACTGCAATAGTAGTTTGGCGACTATTAAATAAGCAAAACATGTAAGGTTTTTTGGAAATAAAATAAATAAATAAAAAAAAAAGTTTAATAATAATTAATTTATCCTTCCTTTACTTTTACCTCATGTAGGCAATATGGGGAAAGACTTGTTACTTTATGCCCCATGGTGGTTAAAAATACCTAAATAAGGAGTGGATAGCGGACTGTAATTTTGGGCTGATTCTAGATTAATATACCTGGATAATTCGATAAAAAATACTCTTTACAAAATAGTTAACCTTTGTATGAAGTATAAAATGTTTGGGAAAATATGAATACGCTTTTGGGTAAGGTTTCAGAATGAGGCGTCGCCAAAAGGGAAAGAAAAACATGTGGTACTCACAGTTCCAGCAATGTCCTTTGTCTTCCGTGGATCCACATTTCTTCAGATTTTTGAAATATCAGCAGCACTGAAATTGGGTTGTATGGAATAGGAATTGTAATAATTTACTATTTTAAGGTAGATCAGGCGGGTGCGCGCGCGACGACGACTTCAGCCTTCGAAAGATGCTTACAGAATACTGCTCTCGGTCGATTTGACACATAGGTACCACATGAAGGAGTAGGAAAAAAAGAGGGTAGGAAACATACTTCATACAAGGTGTACCCTCAATTTAAATATGAACGCGCAGCAAAACCAAAACAAAACCCAACACCCCGGAAAGATAATCTGCAGGATAGACGCTTATTATTAAAATAAACTACCTAGGGATTTTAAGTTTGCAGTCCTTATTTAGTAAAAAACTGTCCCCCGTGGTTTCACCGGTGTTCCCAGCGAAAAGTGTTTTTCGCACTCAGGAATAATGTAGCCTCTTATTAGTGAAAGATTTTTCAAATTGACCTGCTAGTTCAGGTGATTAACATGTTTAAGCAAAAAACTAACAAACTCTTCAGCTTTATTATATTTATATATACATAGATAACTAGCTGTCCCCTGTGGTTATTATTATTATTATTTGGGTTAAGTGGCTGTTTCAAGTCTTTCCAGAGCTTGTATCACTGCGACCAGACTAGATCTATTGTGAACGCCATGTTAATTAAATTTCACTGCCAAGACCCCCTGTGGTTATCCTGCATTCCATTATATTAGTGGGATAAACAGTATCCTGGTCAAAATACCTATCAAACGGCTGTCAATTTGAACCTTAAGTGCACGATTTGACAGGTATTTTGAGCATAGAGGTATCATAAGAAAACTCATTCAGAAGGTTTTTACCTGTGTGCCAAATTTTGTTCAAATCTGTTCCGTAGTTTATGTGTGAAAGAGTAACGCACATCCATCCTCACAAACTTTCAAGTTTTTTCATATATCCAGGACTGGGCAGGTAACCGCTTACCATCAGGCAGGCCATATCCTTGTTTGCCACCATAGTGGAATAAAAAAAAAATTGAAGGCTAGTAGAAGGTAAAATTCGGAGACTTGTTGGAATCTCTAACGCAACTTAACCTGGGATTATTTACAATATTGCTCGGAGATATTGGAACATGACTCATCCAGTCCATTTTATCTATTAGGTTTGATTTTTGTAAAGGATACGCATCACAATCTTCTCCCAGGTTTCCACCATGTACATCTCAGTAGCCAAAGTGTATCTCAAGTACCAGTGGCTGAAGAATTGTTGGATTTTCTTCACAGTTTCCATTTTCAAATCTCACACCTCTGCGGTAAGTACAGTAGCTCGATTTATCTAATTATCGGTCGTATATCCTTATTACGAATCTAAGGAGATTCCAAGGGGTTTCTGTGCTTCTAGTGTATTATATTGATTAACTATTTTAATTTAAAAATAAAAACTAACCAAATAATTGGCTTGCTTTGCTTGCACTTTGATTGACATTGACAGATTGACTGACAGACAGTACACCGTATGGCTGCGTTCAGTTACTTCGCCGTGTGATCGCCCGACGATCATTCGTAGCGTTCAGCAACAGTTTAATAACATTTGGTGATGCGTTAGTATGTTGCCAGCCCTGAAATGTTACTTACTAAAGAACGTGTGAAAAGAAATGGACAGTCATTTGCGTGACCCGACATAAATGGCACCTATTTGTGACGACATACAACTCGATGGGTGTATAGTAGAACATAAATTAATATTAAGAATATACCAAAACATCTTTTTTTTATTTAAATAATTTATTATTCACTAGTTTTTGCCGAGAAGGGATGATCTGTTTTCCCGGGATAAAAAGCATCCTATATGTTATTCCAGATTATGATCTACCCACATTCCGTATTTCATTAGGATTGGTTGTACTGTTGAGGCATCAAGAGTTAACACAAAGTCACTTTGCATTAACATTAGTAGGATTAAATGGGCTTGACTTTGGCAATAAAGGATGATGATGAAGCCTAAGATGGAACACGCTTACCCAGAGGATACTTATTCACTTTGGTTTTGAAAGTACCTAAAATTGTAAGAGTTGGGAAATATAGACGCCGCCCGGAAGCAAGTTCCACTATCTTGCTGTCCGCATTATAAATGAGGATACAAAATGCCGTGTCCGTATTTTCGTAGTAGGATGTTATACACAAAACTTTACAGTTTTAGGATGATGATGAAGACTAAGATGGAACACGCTTACTTATTCACTTTGGTTTAGAAAGTACCTAAAATTGTAAGAGTTGGGAAACACAGACGCCGCCCGGAAGCAAGTTCCACTATCTTGCTGTCCGCATTATAAATGAGGATACAAAATGCCGTGTCCGTATTTTCGTAGTAGGATGTTATACGCAAAACTTTACAGTTTTACAAACTGCTGCCATTTAATAATACCCGACTGTCTACATTCGCTACCTAGTTTTGAAAGAGAGAATCTTAAACATTTAGAATTCTTAAGATTATCTAAAACAAACCATTTGGAAGTATCATTTACTTTTATGAAACTAAGTGTCGTCAGCGAACATGACCTGAGAAACTATTTACAAAAAGGTGAAATCATTATTATATACTAGAAACAAAAATGGCCCTAGTATTGAACCCTGGGGTATACCCATTTTAACTATAGAGCCCTTGGATGTACTACTAATTCCTACCATATATTGCAGACATTAACGATGCAACTGAGAATACATATACTCGTACATCCGAACTACGAACGTATCTATACAGCAGGCAGCTAACAGTACCTCTACCATGAGTTTTCTACACTAACGTAATCTACAGTCGCTAGCGACTACGGTAAAACATTTTGTATGAAATGCTTCCAAAAGTATCCACTAGAGGCGGTGCTCGTTATACAAAATAATCACCGTAGTCGCTAGCGTGTGTAGATTACGTTAGTGTAGAAAACTCACGGTAGAGGTACAGTACTACCAATAGCTTGCTACGGTAACGTACTAGCTCAGAGTAGGGTAGAGGCACCAATAAATGAACGTTTAAGCGTTTTTTCCATCTTTAAATAGCTATAACTCGGTCATTTCATGACATAGGCACTTGTTGTTTTTTTCAATAATACCTTAAATCCTTATTAATTGAAGGATTACAGTAATTATATCCTACATCTTCATATATTTTTTTAAAAATTGTAAATGTAAGAAAATTTAGGTTTTACCCCTATAGTTGAACACTGAGCCCTAATTATGAACGTTTTGTAACCAAAAGTTGAACTAACATTTGAATAGGAGTAGATTCCATAGTAGTTCGTTCATTTTATGGTTCATTAATCCATTAGATATCACCTCTATAGAATGGATTAATGAACCATAAAATGAACGAATAAAATTCTAAGTGAATATTATTCGTTCAGCTTGAGGCAAATATACCCAAAGGTTGAACGAATAAAATGTGAACCGTTCAAATTTCGACCACCGATCTTAATGGTGATTCTATAGGAAAGTTAGTTTTAAAATAATCAAAAACACTAAAATAATTTGTTCAACTTTTGGTAAATAAGTTCAAAAATTTAATAAAATTCATTTGAGTATTTTTGTTTTAGTGTTTAATCGTTAACTTATAGGTTTTAATGGGTTTAAAAATTAGACCTTTTTCCATTAGTTGAACGCCGTTCATCTATTGGATCAAGTGAACAAAATTGAATCCATTACTTGAACAGTAAATTTCTATAAAAAACGGTAAATAATGTAATAATATATATTAAGTTATTGAAAGCAGAATATATCAAGATTTTATTCCAACCAAAACTGCTCTAATATGACATTAATTCTTTCTATACGCTGACAATGTTCTTAAATTTGGAGGGACTTATCGTTATAAGGTTTCCATATAAAACCGATTTTTGGCGGGTAACGTAACACATAAAAATTCACCGCAAGCGCGTCTGGGCTGTCATTGTCAATGTTGTTAAGGAATATGGAAGAAAAAATATTGCCTTATGGGGAAAAAAATATTGCAATCATGTAAATTTAGGGATTATATCATATTTTTTGAATTTTCGGTCGATCGTTCATCTATTGGGGGTCGGTCATCTTTTGGTGCCACTACCCTATATAAATACTACGTACAAAGCTCAGAGTATATAAATACTAGTGACTACGACGAAACATTTTGTAGGAAAAACTATGGGCGGTGGCTGCCCCCCTAGATATAAAAAAAATTCACTAATTTTAACTTTGTAACGTTCTTATTACACTCGCCGACGTAGAAGTAATAAGACTCGCACTATAAACAAGTGTAAAGCTTCATTTGGTCTTGACTGTAGACCTACAAATCATCCTTTTCCCAACTTTCCCCCTCGTGGTCAACGGATGGCGACGCCCTTGTGGAATACTATGATTCCCATAGTGTCCACTAGAGGCGCTGCTTGAAGTTCATCATAGATTAGAAACTCATGGTATAGTGGTAATGTGATTTGTTTGAGGACACAATTGAAAGATACTTATAAATTCATACAATACGCTTTATTCGCTTGGTTAATAAACATAGTGTGACCTTAAACACCTAAAATAAAATTGGTATCAGCCGCTTACAACTACGAACAATTACATAATGTTGCCAGCCAAAAAATACAAAATCATTTTATACACTGGTATTCGATTAAAATTTTTGTACTTAAAAAATATTGTTACATAGATGCGTTTTAATTTATTAAAAAAATTACATAATTCATTACGGGCTATGAAAAGGCTTAAAATATAAGAAAATGTTACACTTCATTGTGAATTTTTACCCCAAAAACGGGTAAAACGATTTCTAAATCTGCCCAAACATGAATAAAAAAAATCGTTTGAAAATATACGAGTAAAATTATCATTCGCATGCTATTGTTACATTTTTTAATTCGCAAAGCGTCACTAAAACATATTATCAACCTTATTTTTGTAGTGATAAGTTCTTATATCACATGACACGAATCTAAAGTTATCATTGTTTGTAGGTAGGGTTATCACAAAAATATTTTTTGTAAGTGCACTTTTTTGTTACATTTTTAAGTCAAAAATATGCGGGCATGAAAAAACCTGTTTAAATGATACTTACACTATTTTAGGATAAATTAACAGTTTTGTACTTAAAAATAAAAATAAAACTTTTTTTTATCACGAATACCTTTCCCATGAATATACGCTGGCTTATGTACTTATTTATTAAGATCTTTCACTCATTAATAGCAGCCATATTAGTTAATAATACACTAAAATGGTAACATTATGTTTTGTATATACGTGCAATATAAAAATAATTAGGAGTTTACCATTTATCTAAAAAAATTATACTTAATTTATATCTTTTATAGTGGCAAAGGTGATTTTTAGCTAAAAAATACCGCATATAATAAAACATATATGCGGAAGTTATTTTTTTATATATTTCCCTTATGTGTAAGAAATTTTAAAATCCATGTTTTTTTTTTTCAATTTCTTTTTTTTTCAGTCTTAGGTATAGAAGGCACCATAATACATAAATGTTATATAATTTGTATATATAATGTATAAAAATAGCTGCCTATACAGAAACCTTGTTTAATTGGCACGAATTTCATTATATTGTCTATTATTTGTAAATTGCTTTAATCGAGATTAAAATGGCTAAGAATATTATGTTTTATAATGCTAAAAATACTATATGTATATATTTCATTCATTATAATTCGAACATTACAATAAGTTTATTAAAATATGTTTTATAGTATATTTCAAATAACATGAGTTCGGTGACACATGGTATTTTATTAAATTTCTCAATGGTTAATGTTTATTTCGATATAATAAAGGAATATTATGATAGAGCTAGGTTTCACGAAATATTGTGAATATTATTTCAGAGTAATCAAATGGAATTTCATTAGATATTGGTAAAAAACCCTTGACCTTGACGACTCATCCTATGTGAAATAGAGTATAGAAGTATTTAAATACAATTAAAAACATGCCTTGAATTACTACATCAATACTTTATACCACTCCAGTAGTTCAAACTATTAACTTAGTTATTCTTTTATAGCACTCAGTAGTTCAAACTACTAACATAGTTATTCTTTTATAGCACTCAGTAGTTCAAACTACTAACATAGTTATTCTTTTATAGCACTCAGTAGTTCAAACTACTAACTTAGTTATTCTTTAATAGCACTCAGTAGTTCAAACTACTAACTTAGTTATTCTTTTATAGCACTCAGTAGTTCAAACTACTAACTTAGTTATTCTTTAATAGCACTCAGTAAAAAATATCTCAAAACGACATATTTTTGTAAACATAAGTTTAGAAAACAATCTTTAAAATCTGTTTGTAAATTGAACCGTTTTGTAAAAATCATCTATATTGTTTCATCAACTGATTTCAACAATGTAGGTTAGAATTACCTACATTAGAAATTAAAAAAACTTTCCATACAAGTATTTTAACGGAAACTGAAAAACCATACTTAAGAGCATACGTATAAAGTTTAATTTCACTCCGTTACAGAAATGACGTCACAAGCGTCATACGAAATCACCTATAGGGTGTTACAAAAACTCATTTTTCGGCAAAAATATTTTTTCATTCCAAATATTCGGTGTAACCCTGGGCACCTGTAAAAATTACGTCGATCCATATCCTGGCTGCTTCTCCTGATGGTGCCATCAGGTAGTACCGCCGCTGGCGGGTTTTTATTATAAATGTCGTTTGGGGATTAGGGGATTTAGATGTGTTACCGTGGTCTAGGTAGACTTCCTCTATCACCTGTAAAAAAAGTCTAAATGTATCGGTTGCTTCATGGAAAAAAATTAAAAAAAAGTGGACTTTCTTCACACACGGCTATCTGATCCCAAACTAAGCAGTTTTTACTATGAAAACCAGATAACTGATATGGTACTTTTTGTTTGTAAATACTTAATATACATAACTAGCAGCGAAACCCGGCGTTGCTCGGGTTAAAATACATCGTATGTTTAATGGTATAAGAAATATATAAGGATACATATTTTAACATAGATATTATAGATTTCTATTTTAGATTTCGATTTGGTTCTTTTAGATCAATAATAACACTCGTACACATTTTGGAACATTCCAGATCAATCCAAAAATGTTTGGAACTTTCTCGAACATTTTAAATCGTTTATAATAAATTGTACTCATTTTAGAATTTTCTAGATCACTCTCGAATATTCTAAATCGATCATAATACATTTCACTCATTTTGGAACTTTCTAGATCATTCTAGAAATTTCTAAAACTTTCTCGAACATTCTAAATCGATCATAATCAATTGCACTCATTTTGGAACTTTCCAGATCATTCGGAAAATTTCTAGAACGTTTTCGAACATTCTAACTCGATAATAACAGTTTTGGACATTTTGGAACTTTCTAGATGAAGCCAGAAATTTGCAGAACTTTCTCAAACATTCTATATCGATTATAATAGTTTGCATTAATTCTAGAATTTTCTAGATCATTCCAGATATTTCTAGAACTTTCTAGAACATTCCAGATCAATTATAACCGTTTTACAAATTTTGGAACTTTCTAGATCATTCAAGAAATTTCTCGAATATTCTAAATCGATCATAATAAATTGCACTCATTTTGGAACTTTCCAAATCATTCGGAAAATTTCTAGAACGGTCTTGAACATTCTAACTCGATAATAACAGTTTTGGACATTTTGGAACTTTCTAGATGAAGTCAGATATTTGTAGAACTTTCTCAAACATTCTATATCGATTATAATAATTTGCATTCATTCTAGAATTTTCTGGATCATTCCAGATATTTCTAGAACTTTCTGCAACATTCCAGATCAATTATAACCGTTTCACTCATTTTGGAACTTTCTAGATCATTCAAGAAATTTCTCGAACATTCTAAATCGATCATAATCAATTGCACTAATTTTGGAACTTTCCAGATCATTCGGAAACATTCTAGAACTTCTCGATCATTCTAATCTCGATCATAATAAATTGCACTCATTTTGGGACTTTCCAGATCATTCTGGAAATTTCTAGAACGTTCTCGAACATTCTAACTCGATAATAACAGTTTTGGACATTTTGGAACTTTCTAGATGAAGCCAGAAATTTGTAGAACTTTCTCAAAACATGCTATATCGATTATAATAGTTTGCCATTAGTTTGCATTCACTCTAGAATTTTCTAGATCATTCCAGATATTTGTTGAACTTTCTAGAACACTCCAGATCGATTATAACCGTTTTACACATTTTGGAACTTTCCATTCCAGAAATTTTTAGATCTTTTCAGAAGTCCTCATGCGTTAGAAAAGGACAGCAATATATGTTTTAACATTTTCGCCACCCACAACCAACCCCTTCCACCCACCGCGACCAAACTCCCTTACTACCACCTGGAGACCATGGGGTATTTACCACCCCAACGGGAAGTTGATTGGGGTTGGTGGTGATTGAGAAAACTGCGTATTTACGTACCCACAAAAGCATTTTATATATATTATTAGAATACATAATTACACCCAGACTCAGGACATGTAGACATGTTCATGCACAAATGCATGTCCTGGATGGGAATCGAACCCAGTGTTTCTTTCAGGTATTCCGGGGGGCAGCTCCCCCCGGAGTAGCCTTTGGCGCCCCGGGGCGTTTGGAACTTAATCAATAGCAATAGGTTGTCGCTCGCTCACTTTCGCGCGTCTACAGCAGATTTACGTATATTCGCGACGAATATCCCTAGAATGTTGCAAATTATTTAAACTTGGTATCATTTTAGAGCTGGAAACCCTTTATTGACGTGACGTGGCACTCAATCAGCCAATCAGGAATTGAGTAGTGCATGCCATATTAAAGTAGCCAATCAGAAACCAGAATAGCGCCTAGAAAGAACGTCATACTTTCGAGAATATCGCCATTCCTTTTCCTCTAACGCTATCCCATAAGGCACTCTAAACAGTTTATAGGTAGTAATTTCGCGAAATTTGTAGAATGAAAATTGTATTAATGTTAATCTTAATGTTAATCGAACACTAGAGTGTTAGTGGCGGCAGTGTCGCGATTCGCGAAAGTCCGCTTATTTTTTTTTTTATTAGATTTTACTCCGCCCCCCCAGATCTCTTAACCGCCCTCCTGGAGAATTTTGCCTAAAAGAAACACTGATCGAACCCACGACCTGACATGAAGTCAGACTATTGCTAAGTGCCTGCGAAGGTCTATTTGAATAAATCATTTTGAATTTTAAACTCACTTGAAAGTAAGCACCGCCCCGCGGCTTCTTC
Organism: Polyploca ridens; assembly: GCA_951394255.1. Classification (NCBI taxonomy): domain Eukaryota; kingdom Metazoa; phylum Arthropoda; class Insecta; order Lepidoptera; family Drepanidae; genus Polyploca; species Polyploca ridens. The sequence continues at coordinate 2,156,395 of OX596269.1, read as the reverse complement.
TCACTCTTGTCCCAGTAGTAGACGAACGTTTTCGTTTCTCTATCGAAAACGAACCACCTGTGTGACAAAGTCACAAATATTATAAAATCGTAGCTTCCTTCCAAAGAAAACTCGAAAATCAAAGAGCAGCTCAACTATTTGTGCAGCGTTGATCTTTAATATAAACAGTTTTTTATCGAGATTTCAGTTTGTCCCGTAGTACAAGTTGTTCATATTGGTGCCGATTGTGTTATAAATCGAACTTAACTAATTTTAGTCACATCACATCTCTCTCTTACAAACATTGAAAAAGGGTAGAACATATTTAAATCTGTCAAATTAGTCTTTGCCGCTATTTGCGGGTATTTAGACGTAACTAAATACCCTCATTGGACTAATTTGACAGGACAAAATTTCTTACATCCTTTTCTTATGTTCTTTGTTAGAAAGATAGATAGATAACTCTTTATTGTACACCAAAAAACAAAAACAATAAAAAGAGAACAAAAGTACTTAAAATTAAGCGGTCTTATCGCTAAGAAGCGATCTCTAGAAAGAGACATAGTGAGTAATTAGTTTACTTGTAAACAACAGAATCAGCACCAATGTCTAAAATAACTTCTGATAATTTGGCTGCCCTTGGAAAAGTAACCTAATAAACCAAATTCAAAGGTTGTCAATACGTACCTTTTGGACCATGTGTGGAATTTGGCGCCCAGTTTGTGTAAGTAACCGCGACATGACGTCGGCGATACTGTCACGTAGGGGCACAACTCAATCTGGTGACCTGCAATATATACTATGTTACAAAATGGCTCATGAGCTATGCTGTTAGAAATTAGCTCATTGGGGAGGGGCGTGGGTTCGTAACTCGTAAGTTTTGCCCTGGGTGTTGTAAGCGTCCATATGGCTATGGTAACCGCTTACCACCAGGCGGGTCGTACGCTTGTTTACCGAAGTCGTATAAAAATTAAGTTCTTTGTTAAAAAAATAATTTTTAATACAAGCTTTTTTCGAGTGACTGTACTTTATGTCGACTTTACTTGCATTGTCATCCAATATACTAATGTATACCAAATATCAAGTCAATCCGACCACTGGAAGTGGGTGAAATTCGACTTGCAAGATTCCACCCGAACAAACATACGTACATACATTGTAAGTTAAATAAAAGCTTGTAAAAACAAATGGATGCCCATTTTCACCAACTAGCTAAGAGACGCCTAGCGCTTAGGATAGTTTTCCAAGAAGAAGAGAAGGCTACTCCAAATGATAGCTTTAAACAAAAATTTATAAATTTACCATTTGTTAGGAGTTTCCTAAGTTAGGTTAGTTAGTGAAAATCGGCAGGAGTCTTTTATATGGCCAGGAAACTGATAATTTGGAAGTCCAAAAAGGACTATCGTCCAAATGCATCTGCTGAAACAACCTAGTATAGGTGTTTGGCGAATTGCCGTTAGATTTTCAACTATGTATTGAAGAGCTCGTGGTGTAGCATGATTAGCCGTTCTTAATCGATTGGCAAATAATATAATCGAAGTGAGGCTGGGATCTGGATGGGAGACCGCCTAGTGGTATTTCGGTTAAAGGTGATCCAATAAATAAATAAATAGTCTAAAAACAAATGGTGTTATTACCGGCGGACTCGACGTGTCTCCGCAAGTCGAAGTCATCTCGGTCGACGGGCAGGTAGCGCGTGAGCGGCCGCTGCGACTCGTTGTATGAGCCGATGCCGCGCCGACTCCGTCTGGGGGCTCCGCTGAGGGACACTGTACCGATACATTACACACTATTATATATATATTTTATACTCACCGGGTCCAGACTCTGAAAAGAAAATATATAAAGCCGTGGTATATTCTTCAGACTCTGCTGATTCCTATTGCGAGTACGTAAGGGAAAAAAATCGACTTTAAGAAATACTAAAATTCCTTTTTCTGAAGTACAGTTAATTGTAGTTTGTGGCGGTATTAAAGACGAAAATGTAAGAATGGCATCTTTTAACAGTGGCTTCAAATTAACATCCGACTCAATAGCTTTATTCTCTGCCTACGTAAAAACAAGAAAATGACCGACCAGGATCGGATCCCATTTCAAGCAACGGGCTAAATCTGTATCAAAATAAGACGAGCGATATCGAAGGCATATACTATATGGATTTTATTTTTGTCTGTCGAAATGAAATGAAATAATTTAATTCATTCAAATAGACCTTCACAGGCACTTATGAATAGTCAAACTCTAATACTCTAATACTCGGTCGGTTTACGGAACACCATGTATCTAGATAAGTTATTTTTGATAACTTGAAATACGAATGTCGGCAATAACTGCTTACCATCAGGCAGTATACTTATTTGTTACCTAGTAGTATTAGAAAAAAAAGTGTAATGTTGATTTTCTATTTTCGCAAGATGTTTTTTAGAGAATTACTTCCTTGTATATTTTATCAAACCTCAAACATAATCCTATTCTGACGACCACCTAAAAAACCTCGTATACCCTAAAAATATAATTTAATTGGTTTCGGAAAGAACTGTAACCAAACTATTGTCGTATATCGTCATGTGTGGCAAACGGTTAAAAATAGAAACTGTATACCCATTTTGGTGGTTAACTCCGGATGTAAAGATAAAGATAAAGATATTTATTTGCGAGAATATGGTAACAAATGGCATGGTATTAATATATATATTGGAATGTCGTGAGAACGACTCAAATGTCGTTTTCACAAATCGTCCGTTCCCACACTTTTGCCTAGTAAGTAATTTAGTAAGTAAGTTATTGTTGTATCCTTTTTAACATTCAATAAATGACAATAGAACTTATAACACGTCTTTCCTTTAAGAGCTCCGATGGAAGATCATTTCATGGCGACCCTGCCAGGATCTTAAATATAACAATATGGGAAAAAATTACTCCAAAGAAGAAGTCGTGATTGCGCAAAATTCTAATGGGGAAGCCGACGCCAGTACTATCCAAAAAATTGGCGCGACCTCCGTTGCTGAAATTCTTCTAATCATCATATTAGTCATCATATGTGCTGCCGCAATATTTGTTTTTATGAAGACTTGCAAGAAAGCTGCCATCCGAACACTTAGAAGAGAAATAAACGCTAGTACCATAAGCGTTATCTCACGACCAGACACTACTGTCTAAGAAGGAGCGGTGTCCAGGGTATAGCCCGGACCATGAAGGAGCGGTGTCCAGGGACTAAGCCCGGCCCACGGTGTCCAGGGTATAGCCCGGCCCATGAAGGAGCGGTGTCCAGGGACTAAGCCCGGCCCACGGTGTCCAGGGTATAGCCCGGCCCATGTAGCAGAGCCAAGCAGTAGCCAAGCTGAGCCACACCACAGCCAAGCAGTCAACTCCCAGTGCTCGGTTGTTCCTTAATAGTGTGTGTAGTTTAAGTGATACCTACACGTAAGTCATTATTAATTATTATTAATATGAATTTTCTTTTTATGTATGTTGTGTAATGCCTATTTCGGAGCTGACGGATATATATAATTCATTGAAGGATATTAAAGATTACTTGACCAAAATCGGTCCAAGTCGTCGGCAGACATCCGATACAGCCCAAAATAAACTAGCAGAAGCGCAAATTATATATAGTCGTTTAGAGTATACTTCCTCGGTTATTCAAAAAAGAATAGCAAAATCTGAGATAAGCGCGGAATGTCTACAGCCTACTTACACGATATACACTCATTATATAATAAAATTTTGAGTTTAGTTATAAATAAAGATAGTTTAGATATAGCGAAAGATAAAAATATATCTAATAAAATGGCTTCTGAAAATTTTGAATTAAAATCTGCCCTTGCTTTGTTGCCGATAATGACAGGTAAAGAAGAGATTACTTTGCAGATTATAGATAGCATTCAATTATACAGTAATATGCTTAATGATAATGGTAAAAAACAGCTAATTGAATTTGTAATCAAAACAAGGCTCTCAGCCAGTGCTAAGCTACGCCTTAAAACTAGCTACGATTGTGTAAGTGGTTTAATAAAAGATATGAGAACACATCTAATACAAAAAAAATCGCCGGTAGCATTACAATCGCAATTATTTGCTACTAAACAAGGTCGTCGGACAGTCGAAAATTTTGGTTCCGAGTTAGAGAAACTTTTCGTCGATTTAACAATAGCACAGGCAGACGGCGACGATGACAAATATCTAGTATTGCACCCGATTAACGAAAAAATCGCAGTCAAGCGATTCGCGGACGGTTTATCGAATCCTCGTCTTAGTACTATAATCGCTTCGCGTCAATTAATTTCTTTACCCGAAGCTATCAGAACAGCTATAGATGAACAATCACTACGTGTTGATGATGAACAACAAGTGATGAGAGTCAAACATCATCAAAACATGAATAAAAATAAATATTTTTCAAGGTACAATTATAATACTCGTCCAGGTACATATAAGACGCCAAATTATTTTAATTCGCAGAATAGTAAGTACAAACAAGATAAGACGTACTACAATAATAGATCGCGTGCACACAATGGTAGCCACGTGCGCGGCTCTAAATCGTACCGTGGCCGAGGTATGAATCGTCCTTATTCATATCCGAGTGTGGCGCATACGTCACAAATGCCACATAACTACAATAATATAGTGGAGAGTACCGAAAATATACCTAATACCAGTGAGTTTTTTCGTTCATAAAGATAATTTTATTTTGAATTATAACACTAGCAGTTTAGTGTCAATGAACATAGATATAGGTAACGAAACTATAGATTTATTAGTAGATAGTGGTGCAAGTCTTTGCGTAATGAAATATGAATCCTTACGTAAATACACTAGGTATATGAATGAACTTTATTATGATAAGGTAACTATTAAAGGAGTTAGCGGAAAATTGACTTCTGAAGGATTTGTCTATATAAACTTAGAATATGATAGTATTATTTTTAGACAAAAGTTTTATGTTTTTAAAAATCTGTCATGTTCAGCAGACGGTATATTAGGTGAGAATTTTTTTAAGCGTTATAATGCTGTCATAGATTATAAGAATAATGTGTTACAATTAACGCATAATGATAGAACTACTGTCATAAATATAGATAGGAATAAAAGTTACATACATACGATACCTTCTCGTTGCGAAACGATTAAGTTTATACCTTGTACCACGCACGAAGATAGTGTAATTTTAGCTGATGAAATTAAAGACGGTGTATTTATTGCTGGAATGATTTCTAAACCTCATAAAGGTCGCATTCCAATAAAGATTTTAAACACTCTCGATAAAGAGATTACAGTCGATTTGTCGTCTTTAGTTATTTATTCACTAAATAGCTTTGAAGTATGTCATTTTAATAAGGAAAGCAAATCAGTTGAGCGGGTAAAAACTTTGTTTGATTTGCTGGACCTTAATTATTTGAATAAAGACGAAAAAGTTAACATTGAGAATATTTGTGCAAAATATGCGGATGTCTTCCATTTACCGGGAGATAAGCTTTCGGTAACGAATTTAATGGAACATAATATTGTCTTGAAAAATGATGCAACTCCCGTATACGTTAAACCGTATAGGATTCCACATACTTTAAAACGGGAAGTAGAGAAACAAGTTCAGGAAATGTTAAGTAATGACGTGATTGAGGAAACCGTTTCGGAATGGTCGAGTCCTGTTTTACTTGTGCCAAAGAAAACTGATAAATCCAACGAAAAAAAATGGAGACTTGTTATTGACTACAGACAATTGAATAACAAAATTCAAGATGACAAGTTTCCCTTGCCCAATATTACAGAGATTTTAGACTCTCTTTCAGGTAGTATATATTTTTCTAAATTAGATTTATCTCAATCATATTACCAATTATCATTGAATGAAAATTCACGTAAATATACGTCATTCAGTTTGAATAAGATGTATCAACTTTCTCTGGGTAATGACTCACGTAAATGTACGGCATTCTCCGCAGGTAAGCAATATCAAATGAAGCGCTGCCCAATGGGATTGAAAACGAGTGCCAGTGTTTTTTCAAGGCTAATGACTATCGCTATGGCAGGCTTGAATTACGATAAATGTTTTCAATATTTAGATGACTGTATCGTAATAGGAAAATCCATGATTCAACATAATTCCAATCTTATGTGCGTATTGAATCGATTAAGGGAAACCAACCTTAAGTTAAATCCAATGAAGTGTGAGTTTTTAAGAAAAGAAATAGTATATCTAGGCCACAAAATAACTTCTGAAGGTATTTTTCCAGATCCCGATAAAATTATAATAATGAATAAATTCCCACGGCCGACAAATGCTGACGAAGTTAAGCGCATCGTCGCATTTGCCAACTATTATCGTAGATTTATATCAAATTTCGCGGCAATTGTACATCCATTAAATAAATTATGTAAAAAGGGTATTACATTTGAGTGGTCAAATGATTGTGAAATAGCATTTCAGAATTTAAAATTAGCTCTTACAAATCCGCCAGTATTAGATTACCCTGATTTTTCAGATTCAAATATTTTTCAATTACAAACGGATGCATCAAAAGTTGGTTTAGGTGCAATATTATCGAATAGTAACGGAAAAGTAGTTGCATACGCAAGTAGGAGTTTGAAGCCAGCCGAAACTAGATACCCCGTTATAGAGTTAGAACTTTTAGCTATTGTCTGGGCAGTACGTCACTTCAGACCTTATTTATATGGGAGAAAATTTAAAATATTCACAGACCATAGGCCTCTTGTGTATTTGTTTAGTTTAAATGACCCATCCAGTCGATTAACCAAATTTCGTTTATATTTAGAAGAATATGACTTTGACGTCGAGTATGTGCCAGGTCGTAATAATGCAGCTGCAGATGCATTAAGCCGAATCTCGGTAACATCCTCTGACTTAAAACTCATGCAAGATAAAGTAGTTTCAGTCCTAACAAGAGCTCAGAAAAAGAAATTGCAACAAGTGCATACCAACCACGGACAGACACTAGGAAGTACCTCCTCAGTACATAGACCTGATCAGCCTATTGCTGTGGATGTGCTCAAAAAACCGAATGAGATTATTGAATTAATTATTTGCGATAAGTATAACCAATTAGACTTATCAAGTAATGATAATGTAACTTCCGATAGTAAACATTGCACTTTTGTTGCTACGCAATCGGCAATATTCCTAGATACCCGATCGTTATCTACTCCAAAAGTGTTAGCGAGGGATTTAGAGAGTTTATGTAAAAAATTAAATATCGAAGAGATTTTAATTATTAAATCGAATAGTAACGCGTTACACATTAAAAATATGTTACATACAATGAAGGAATTGTTTATTAACATTCCAAGGTTTCTAATTACTCGAGATGTTGTTAGAATTACTAATAGAGACCAAATAAAAGTTATACTAAATGACTTTCACCTTTTACCCACTAGTGGACATGCTGGAGTAACTCGCATGACTAATAATATTAAAAAATATTATTTTTGGGCAGGAATGAGTAATGATATCATTGATTACGTACGTAAGTGTAAAAACTGTCAAATACAGAAATACACTAATAGGAAAATAAAAGAACCCATGGTTATTACGTCAACTGCTAACTCAGCGTTTGATATTATAAGTTTAGATTTAATGGGCCCACTAGAAATAGATAATTATAGCAATAAGTATATATTAACTATACAATGTAATTTAACTAAGTTCGTCGAGGCATATCCATTACCTCGTAAGGATGCCGACACGGTCGCGAGAGCGTTCGTAGATAAGTTCGTATTACGCTATGGCATTCCAAAGCAAATTTTAACCGATAAGGGAACAGAATTTACTTCATCTGTTTTTACGGAAGTTTGTAGATTATTGAAGATCAATAAATTACTATCTACTCCGTATCATCACGAAACTTTAGGTTCTCTAGAAAATAGCCACAAACATTTAGGCGCATATCTCAGAATTCAATGTCAAAATAATAAAACTGATTGGAGTGATTGGATACCTTTTTGGTGTTTTTCTTACAATACATCGGTACATTGTGAAACAAAGTATACTCCATACGAATTAGTATTTGGAAAATTGTGTAACTTACCCAGTAATTTAACTTCAGAAATAGAACCATTGTATAATTATGATGATTATCCGAAGGAACTGAAGTATAGATTAGAGAAAGCTCATGCTGACGCCAAGCAAAATTTATTACATAGTAAATTGTTAAGAAAATGTATGTATGATGAGAACATTAATTCTATAAAATATAATAAAGGTGATTTAATTTTGTTGAAAAATGAAACAGGTGGAAAACTTGATTGTATTTATAATGGTCCATTTGAGGTTTTAGAAGATTTATCACCAAATGTTAAAATCAAAAAAAATAATAAGACAGTTTTAGTTCATAAGAATAATACAAAACAATTTTATGTATGAATAAAATAAATGTTTTATTACATATTATTATGAGTATGTAATGTGTTGTGATGTGTTATTGACTATAATATTTAGATTTAAGATTATGTACTCTTGGTATGTTTAATATTTCTCATGTGTGTATTTTTTTTTCATTATATTTAATTTTTTTTTTTGCAAAGGGAGGGGTAGTAGCCCTTTACTTTTTCGGGGGAGATGGAATGTCGTGAGAACGACTCAAATGTCGTTTTCACAAATCGTCCGTTCCCACACTTTTGCCTAGTAAGTAATTTAGTAAGTAAGTTATTGTTGTATCCTTTTTAACATTCAATAAATGACAATAGAACTTATAACACGTCTTTCCTTTAAGAGCTCCGATGGAAGATCATTTCAATATATAGTATCACATATTCTGCCAGTTTTGGCATGCAAAATTTGCAGCACGCAGGCATGCTTGCTTCATAAAACAAAATACATAAAATAATAACAGTGGAGACATTTACATTTTTATTATTTCAATATGTAGCCCACCGATGTGTAAACTAATTACTAATTCAATTTATTTTCTTGTAATCAGTTTGGCATATCCTCCCCGTAGTGCATTTCGCATCTTAACTTTTTGGAAACGTGTCGCGGCACTGAGATATTTCCATAGATCGATAGTGCAGGATAAAGTGGAGGGAACCAAATCGCGTAGAAGATGCGATGGACTGACCAAATGAAGGTCGCAATAGGTCCCATTAACGACTGCACCAGAAGGGTAGCAGTTAGGGAAAAATGGCGGCGTTTTGTAAAGCGCGCCACAAATCACACGTCATGACAACCATGACCACTCTGTCAGAGCACTATTGACGAGAGTGGTAGAAGAGTATAAGACGAAGAAGGCAGTTTGGAATAAGTTTTGTAGAATCCGAACCAAACTTAATGGCGGCTGCGAAGTGCGCTGCGAGCCGGCTTTACGCAGGTACAGTCATCTCGAATGTACCGCATATCTTCGTTTTCTCTACTGCGCAGCGTTCCGCGCCTAATATCACAGCCGCCAATAAGTTTGACTCAGTCGGTACGAGTATTTATTCGTAGCAAATGTCAATACCGTTGTTCGTTCCATCATACAATCTTGAATTCATAAATGGACGATGTTTAATTAATACAGCTATCCTTTCAACATCGCAACAGACGGTAAAATATAAACCAAATTATCGTGCATCGCTTCACAAAATTTATCACATCTATCAACAACAAATAAATATGAATATCAAACGATGTGTTCGCACTGAATTTACACAGTTTAATATTAAAGTCACAATTTGAAATGTTTAGTGAGCTATAAAAATACCACTTTATAGTTTAAAAAGTGACATTTACCGTCGGAAATCATATTTCTAGTGGTAAAGTTGAAAGAAACTTTATTATATAATATTTCTTGGTTAATAATTGGATTCTCATAATATTGTGATTACTTGGAATATAGGATATTTATCGTTGTGACTCATTTAGATTTGAATTTTATGATTATTACTAGCAGCGAATCCCGGCGTTGCTCGGGTTAAAATACATCGCATATTTAGTGGTATAAAAAATATATAAGTATACATTTTTAACAGATATTATAGATTTCTATTTTCGATTTCGATTTGGTTCTTTTAGTTAAAACAATAACAATAATAGATCAATAATAACACTCGTACACATTTTGGAACTTTCCAGATCAATCAAAAAAAATTAGAACTTTCTCTATCATTTTAAATTGCACTCATTTTAGAACTTTCTCGAACATTCTAAATCGATCATAATAAATTTCACTAATTTTGGAACTTCCTAGATCATTCTAGAACTTTCTCGAACATTCTAAATCGATCATAATCAATTGCACTCATTTTGGAATTTTCCCGATCTTTCGGAAAATTTCTAGAACTTTCTTCATCATTCTAAATCGATCATAATAAATTGCACTTATTTTGGAACATTCCAGATCATTCGGGAAATTTCTAGAACGTTCTCGAACATTCTAACTCGATTTTTGGACATTTTGGAACTTTCTAGATGAAGCCAGAAATTTGTAGAACTTTCTCAAAAAATGCTATACCGATTATAATAGTTTGCATTCACTCTAGAATTTTCTAGATCATTCCAGATATTTGTTGAACTTTCTAGTACATTCCAGATCGATTATAACCGTTTTACACATTTTGTAACTTTCCATTCCAGAAATTTTGAGTTCTTTTCAGAAGTCCTCATGCGTTAGAAAAGGACAGCAATATATGTTTTAACATTTTCGCCACCCACAATCACCCCCTTCCACCCACCGCGACCAAACTCCCTTACTACCACCTGGAGACCAAGGGGTATTTACCACCCCAACGGGAAGTTGATTGGGGTTGGTGGTGATTGAGAAAACTGCGTATTTACGTACCCACAAAAGCATTTTATATATATTATTAGATTTATTACTCTCTCTCATTGGACTCGACTTTGACTCAATCACTTTACCAAAAGTATAGTGAATGAACCTTACTATTAATCACACCGTGTTTATTTGTCTTAATATGATTTGTTTAGTTTAATCAAACCATGAAGATACAGTATTACCCAACTTATGTGGCGCGTCGTGAATCTTCGTTCGCACAGAAAAGAAAGTATGGCCCCGAAGATTAACGAAAGAATGCTTAAAACTTACCATCAACCTTAGATCACTATTATAAGGTTCATAACACAACATACACTGCAGCTGTTAGTTCCGTCTCACTCGCAAGTCACGCCCCTCCGCACGGCGCGCGCTAACATGGCGGCAGCTGCCGAACAATAGCGTTTCCCGCGCATTGAAAATGTATCTTCTGCGCAGGTACATCGGTAAGCCATATTAATTGGGTACTACTGGACTAATGACTCACGTATATTATCTCTGCTGAAGTCTGATGCGTGACTGAGGGGTCTGCTGTCATCGCTCCGTTTGTCATCTTCTGTCGACTCGGTGCGGGAGTTTCTTACTTGTAACTGGAAAAATGGAGAACAAATAAACTTAAGAATAATTATAGGCAGCTACGGTTCAAGCCTGTGCCCTGATTGTTTGTGAATTTATCATATCTTGATAGTCTCAGCCGTTGCATCAAAATAAAGCAGTTTACGAAAATATTTGATATTCTCAAGTAATTTTGTCCGTGATTCGTTACATGATTATTATAAAGTAAACGCAAACTTTACGATTAAAATTAATGTAATAGTAATGTAAAGAAAAACGAGAACGAAATTTGATGCAACAGGCTGAAAGGGTGCTCTCTAAAAAGTGTATAAGTATCACTAATACAGAAAAATATTGAGAAAGTATTGATCATAGATTAACACCAATTATCGTAGTATTAGACGTATCAATCAATCAAGATCTGAAAGTCTTCTCCTCTCTCCGAAAAATGCCGCTCGATGGTCCGGTCATAGTTTTGATATTTTAACCAGTCGACTTGCAATGAGGAGTTTTCCTATGATACCTCTATAGTCAAAATAACTGTCAAATCGTGTACTTAAGGTACAAATTGGTTCGAAATATCAACAGTTTGACAGGTATTTTGATCATAGAGGTATCATAAGAAAACTCCTCATTAACCTGCCGAGACCACAGATATACATCTAAATGGCCGAGACGTATATTTTGACGAATGCGTATCGTTTTTAGGACTAGACCCTCTGAATTCGGCATCGGCACTCGGAAGTAAGAATTGTGATTTCCAAACCAAAATGTATAAGATACTTAAAATTAAAAACGTTAATGCGTATAACTTATATGCTGGATATTCTTTTTCACTACATAATATATTAAAAAGATTCTAGCCAAAAGTTTCGTCAAGCGCGGTTTTCGGTTTCGGCAATTAATTTACACAGCCTGTATAAGTAAGTGCTACGTTGCATTTTCGGATGATTTTGATAGATTTAGTAAGGGACCCAATACTCAATACTCATATACTTAATAATAACAATATTACAAGTCAATTGGCATTAAATTGTATAAAGTACTAGCTGTTCCCCGCGGTTTCACTCGCGTTCCCGAGATAAAAAGTAGCGCTATAAACCTCACGGAGCCCGAGACCTTTCCAACGAATGCAAAACCGTGGAAATCGGTTCGTGCGTTCTGGAGTTATAGCGTCGGGAAGGAAAACCCGACTTATTTTTATATAGTAGATAATAAAATAGCAATTTTATTAAAAATCAATAAAATAAAAAATACATTTCAACAGGAAATGAACTCCTCAACACTATAGGAAGCCTTCTCGACTATATTTATAATATATCATGGGAAGTTTACCCTTTCAAATAAAAAAAGAATTTTCCAAATCAGTTAATAAATGACGGAGTTATAAGGTAACAAACATAAAAACAAAAAAAAATACATACGAATTGAGAACCTCCTCCTTTTTTTGAAGTCGGTTATAAAGGAGTAGGTTCTCAATTCGGATGTATTTTTTTTATATTTGTTACCTCATAACTCCGATTTGGAAAATTCTTTTTTTTTATTTGAAAGGGTACACTTCCCGTTTGGTCCCATTGTCATCAGATCAGGATTTGATTACTTCTTAATGTACTTTGAAGTCGGTTTAAGTTTTTTGTAAAACAGTCCAATTATTCTAAAATTAATCCTTACTAATATTATAAACGTGAAAGTTTGTATGTATCGATGTTCGTTACTCTTTCACGCAAAAACTACTGAACGGATTTGGATGAAATTTGGCACACACATAGAATATGTTTTAGATTAACACATAGGATACTTTCTATCCCGGGAAAATATACGATCCTTGGTAATGCGGGTGAAAACGCGCGGGATATATATTAAAATACTAGTAATAAAATACTCACAATAACTGATTTGGGTGGACAGGTGAGAGCCCAATTCGAACTCTTGATAAGTGTTAACCATAGAGACATAATGTTTTCAATTATTTTATTTGAACATTTATAATGTAACACTTTTTCTTAAAAGTCTTCTACACTGATTTATTACAAAGTTTTTATTTTTTTAGTTTTGTTTTGTTAATTTATAATGGTCGAATTAGTGCCTAAAGATATAAAAACTATTTACTGATCTATTATTTTAATTACAACAATGTACAGACAGCACTTTCAAAACTCCGTTATATGATTTAAATTATTTACACTGTTTTTAAGTGATGATGTTGGCCATAATAATATGTACACACGGCAACACATCAAGCTATACATTTCCAGTATAAGCTGATCTCGCATTGTATAGGATTTCCGTACAATGAGAGGTCAGCTTATATTGGAAATGTATAAATTGATCTGTAGCCGTGTGTACCTATATAGAGTCAACATGAAAAAAGCCAATGCTGCTCAGCCGATTACCTTACCGATTTTTAATTAATTAAATATTGATTGAGTCTACTTTGTAGTTTTGCCGGGACAATTGTTGTCAGCGAGATAATAATGTAAATGTAAATCTAAGCTTGTTTTTGAAAAGTGTAATTGCTGAATTTATTGCCAGCTCTTCACAGCAAATGCAACCTTCCGAACCGGTGTCAGAGTCATAACTATTCATAAGTGCCTGCGAAGGTGTATTCTATTTGAATAAATCATTTTGATATTAATCGATCTGCTTTAAGGTAAGTGAGGCGAGCACAAAGTACCCTATCAGGGGCCCAAGTCTGCTATTACAATTGTGTTCCAATCACACTGAAAAAAATGATCTACAAAACTAGTTATGTAAGTTGACGTTTTGTTGTCAGGAAACTAACTTTAGTTACATTTAATCAAATAATTTAGTAACCAAAAACTAGTTTTGTTACTGGTAAATTTAGTTCGCAAGTCACTCTGTTTAGGTTATCGGTCGTAAAATTTTGTGTTACTGTTAAATAAAATTTTGTAGTCACTTGAAAAATTCATACTTAAAACCATGCCAGTCATATTTTCAAATTTCAAATTTATAACAAAATAGTGACAGACATTGCATTCGAATCCGTGATGGGGGTGGGGGCCATCACAGGAGTGTTGATGTAAAAATAGCAAAAAAAACCTCTGGTTGTCCTAGACGGCCCCTGGATCCGCCCTTGGTTCCAATGAACTTTCAGTAGTGTCAAAATTGTCATTTTACAGTTTTGGTAGTCTTCTAACACAATATAATAATAATTTTGACACCACTGTCTTCGACGGGCCAGTTGGCGCAGTTGGTTAAGGTTCACCTTACGCGCCGCAGGTTGTGGGTTCGATTCCCACACAGGACATACATTTGAGTGTATGAACATGTCTGTATGTCCTGAGTCTGGGTGTAATTATGTATATTAAGTATGTATTTACAAACAAAAAGTAGTATATGTATTACATCAGTTGTCTGGTTTCCATAGTACAAGCTCTGCTTAGTTTGGGATCAGATGACCGTGTGTGAGGAATGTCCCAGTATATTTATTTATTTATTTACTGAAAGTTCATTGGAACACAATTGTAATAGCAGACTTGAGCCCAGTACAGTACACCTACTACTTAGTTGGGTACTACGGTAGTAACCAACTAATATGGCTTACCGATGTACCTGCGCAGAAGATACATTTTCAAAGCGCGGGAAATGCTATTGGTTGGCAGTTGCCGCCATATTAGCGCGCGCCGTGCGGAGTGGCGTGACTTGCGAGTGAGACGGAACTAACAGCTGCAGTGTATTATGAACCTTATAGTAGTGATCTAAGGTTGATTGTAAGTTTTAAGCATACTTTCGTTAATCTTCGGGGCCATACTTTCTTTTCTGTGCGAATGAAGATAACGACGCGCCTTATCAGTTGGGTACTACTGTACTACATCGTTTCTTACACCGTCTGCATGCACCATGTCTTTTGTTCTAGCTAGACATAAAGTCTAGTTCACACACCATTCATTCTACTCTAATTTTACCAGTTTGTCTGAAACCCACGCAAATAGCTCGGTAATGTTATAAATTTGTTTTCATAGCATTTATCAAAATACTTCTTGAGTGGGCATTTAAGTCGGTGCCGTTTGCCAAAAGTTAATTCGAATGAGTGTATTTATTGTGTCGTCTATGTTTTAGTTTTATGTATGAGAGCGTTAAATGATATCTTAGTTTTTAACCGACTTCAAAAAAGGACGAGGTTCTCAATTCGATTGTATTTTTTTTTATGTTTGTTACCTCATAACTCCGTCATGCATTTGCCATATTAAGCAGAGCTTGTACTATGGAAACCAAATAACTACTACATAATACTTTTTAAGCTATTGCATAGCTTCTATCGCGGGCCTTGAGCGTGGTGACCGAATCCAGAAATTCCGTAACGACAAAACCTAACACCCCCCACTCCGACCGGCACAGCGGTGATACCTTTTAGTTTTGCCATCTATCGATGAATAGCAGAACTTTTAATGACTTTTTGAAATATCATGCTTGTCTCTTTAGTTCAGCAACTCGCCTCTAGGTGGCATTGGTTGTCTATTGCATTGTACGTAGTATTTATATACTCTGAGATTGCATATATTAACTTCTCATTTATTTAATAAAAGAACAAAAAATGTTTTCTTATCGGTCACTACGCTCAAAAAGTGTAACTTGAATTAATATCAAAGAAAAAAAAAACAAAGGAAAAAAATAAAATATAAATAAAATAAATAAATAATTATAATTGCATAAGTTGATAAAAACAGCTATGCAATAGCTTTACTGCGGCAATCTCCGAGTGCCACACGTCTTTTTTTTTTATTTGTAAATACTATACACTAGTTAATTAGATAATTGCACCCAGACTCAGGACATACAGACATGTTCATTCGCACAAATGCATGTCCTGTGTGGGAATCGAAACCACGCACCTGCGGCGCGATAGGTGGAATCTTAACCAACCGAGCCAACTGGCCCGTCAAATATAGGCAGATAGAAGATAGATAGATCTATCTAACCCTTTCATTTAAGGGCCTTCCTTTTATTTAAAATACCAGTGTTGTGGGTAGCTCCCACAGCTTTATACTGAGTCGGGGTCTTTTTTACACCGCGACGCACAGATTTTTATTATTATTGTTGCTAATGTTTTATATTTCTTTATTATTATTTTGTATGTACCTACCTATTTTTATTCTGTGCGTTCTGGTGGAAATAAATTAATTTTTCATTTAATTTTTATTTCATTTATAAAAAGTATCTCATGTTTACTTTCAAAATCATACTGCAAGTTTCGGCCACCGGCGTAATAATTTACAGCAAGTGTTTATGAAAAGTTAAAATATGTATTGTTTTGTTCTGAGGTGATGACGCAGATGATTGTTTGTAATCAAGGCATCAAGGCGGAGCCGAGCTGTGTATGCGATAACATATTAACTTACACGTTTGGTTTACATTTTAGCTTTTGGTGGTCTTGAGTCAAAATGAGCTTGATTTTGGCTTCAGATTACACAAACTTGACTGGCAGTCATGTTTGTCTGATTCAAACTTGACAATTCACGTGGTTTCACTTATCACGCTGCAGGTCGTGCGTTCGATTCCCACCCAGGACATTCAATTGTGTGCATGAACATGTCTGCACGTCCCGAGTCTGGGTATAATTATGTATATTATTATATACAGGGTGTTGTTTTGGTCGGCGACAAGCGACCCAGAAGTGGTAGTACAAAAAATACATGTCCCAAAAATGGACTTAATTCCATTAGATACTAAATGCGTTGAGAAAAACCTTATTCAATTTGAAATAAAATTACTGCAAAGTATGGCCACTAGGCACGTGCAAAGACTAGAGCTAGGCGCAAGCCGCCATCGCCCCACCCCTTTACTCCCTCGCACTCCCGTTGAGTATTACGTCTACACTTTAGCTTATTACATGATTTTCAAAATAATATTATTTTTATTATTTAAAAAAATCAAGTATTTTTTTTAGCACCAGTATCATTTGTTTTGTCAACCCTGAGTCGCTCGTCGCTGACCAAAACAACGACCTGTATATTTACAAACAAAAGAAATGTGTATATATAAGTGATATCTGTTTATTTTAAGTTATCTGGTTTCCATAGGGCTAGCATAGTACAAGATAGCCGTTTGTGAAGAATCGGACAATGTTGGTGGACGTTACACTAGATTACGTATACGCACTTATTGCGAAAATGCCTATTCACTCTTGCCGTGAAGAAATCCAAATGATAGTACAGTAAGTTAGCGGTTCTCACATTAAAACAGGGACTAAAACTGACATCTAAATTCAAAATTATTTATTCAAATAGACATTTGCAGGCACTAACTCTGACAGAAGGTTACATTTGCTGAGAAGAGCCGGCAATAAACTCAGCAATTAGAAAAACTATGTTGATTATAAATTGAGTATACAAAATAAATGTCAAAAAGGAATATTTATTATCTTCAGTTATGTACAATTTTTGATTTATTAATTATAATTTTCTATAGGTATTTTAACCAGTAATAAATACTTGTAGGTCACCGAATATGAGAAGTATCAGGGATTTTTTTAGTTCTGTTTTATCTCAGTTTTATTTTTAAGCAATATTATAAATTATTGTAGAATATATTTTTATATAACTTGCTGTCTGTTGTAAATAAAACCTCAAAATAATTAAACCTCTGAACCGAAACTTTATGACGACAACTGGCACTAAAACATTTTGAAGAAAAAAAAACTCACAACACTATGCACATTGCACAGAAAAATAAAATGATCACAAATCACAGAGAATTCTTTTTTCGAATTTTTATATCGCACAACAATGTTTGGCGCCAATCGAGACGCATAAAGTTTTTAATCTACTTTTTAAATTTAAACTGCGCCCTTGACCGTTGTACGCAAGTCCACACTATCAATACTGAAAATTAAAAGAAAAAACACTGTTTCAAGAAGCCAGTGTCATGGCGAGCGAACCGTGCTACACTGACAGTGCGTAGACAAAATTAAAAATTGTTTATTTTTGTACTTAACATAGACGTGGGCTGGTGTAAATGAATGTAATCTTATTTATATCACTTAAATTGTAATTTATGGATATATATTTTTAATAATCAAGGTTTTATGGCAGTTTTCAATGTCGGAGTCAAACGATTTCTAGTTTTATGATATTCAAATCTAATCAACACATTATTTGATTGATTCTCAAAAAAATACTTGCACAACTGGTTGGGACGGAATCTCTTCAGCATTTCTAAAAAAACATAAAAATATTATTGTTCCACCGCTGACATATATTTGTAACTTAAGCATGAAGACTGGCACCTTTCCTAACATGTTTAAAAAAGCGCTTCTTCACCCTATTTTTAAATCTGGGGATCGGAATCGTGCCGAAAATTATAGACCCATTTCAGTTTTACCAGTGATGTCCAAGATCCTTGAAAAGATCATCAACTCACGGCTAATCAATTATCTCGAGTCACGTAAATTGCTATCTAAAAACCAATTTGGGTTCAGGAAAAATTTGTCTACCGCCGATGCTGTTCATAGTCTGGTAGATCATATAGTTAGAAATGTTGATGTAAATAAAAAATGTCTTGCTTTGTTCCTTGATCTTACAAAGGCGTTCGACACGGTTTCGGTTCCCATCCTATTAAGCAAACTCGAGTCCCTAGGAATAAGAGGAACCCAGTTGTCCCTGTTTCAGAGTTATTTGTCTAACAGGACCCAAATTGTAAAGATTGGTTCTCACACAAGCGGTGTATTGCCTATCTCTTATGGCGTCCCCCAGGGTAGTATACTTGGCCCTAGCCTGTTTTTAGTCTATTTAAATGATCTGTGCAACCTTAGTCTTCAGAATGGCACAATCTTCTCCTATGCGGACGATACAGCCCTCGTATTTTCGTCAAATTCATGGAGTGAAGCATATCGCCTAGCTCAACAAGGGTTCAACACTGTTAGGGACTGGTTAAACGCCAATTTGCTTACTTTGAACTTGGAAAAAACCAAACTTCTAAACCTTTCAATTCGCAATTCTTCGACTGCTCCAGCTAGCTCTTTACAAATAGTTGCTAAGCAATCTCTTAGCCAAAACAATACTATCCTCGATAATGGCCACTACTACATTGATAAGGTCACTTCCATTAAATATCTTGGCGTAGTAATCGATTCCAACCTTACTTTTAAGGAGTATATTGAACACCTATCTAATAGAGTGCGTAAGCTTATTTACATCTTTAAGCAACTACGTCATTCGGCAAATGCAGACATTATGAAAATGGTTTATGTAGCACTATGCCAATCCATCCTAACTTATTGCATAACGTCATGGGGGGGTGCGGCTAAAACTCATTTTATACAGATAGAACGTGCCCAAAGAGCGGTACTTAAGGTGTGTTGTTTCAAGCCCCGCCTGTATCCCACAGACAAGCTTTATGAGTACTGCCAAGTGCTGACAGTTAGGCAATTGTTCATACTAAATACCGCTCTCAAACAGCACTCCCTAACTAACTACTCCCGTGAATTTGTTCGCCGTAACCATCTGGTAGCTACATCTGTTTCAGTTAACACTTCCTTCAGTCGTAGATTCTTTGCGTTTCTCGGTCCCTACGTTTATAATCATTTACATAAATTGTTATCTCTGTATGCTCTGAATAAATTTAACTTCAGAATAACTATCCTGCAATGGCTTCTCAAACAATCGTACACAGAAACTGAAAGAATTTTGGAGGTTTTAGAGTAATTTATTATGGCAATTTTACTTTTTATACGATTTTACTTTTTCAATAGATACAAGATACAAATAACACTTATATATTACTGATTTCCTTGCAATTTCATATAGTTAGAAATTTCTATAATTTTAAATGTTAGGTATCTTTTTTGTTTCACCATATTTTTATTCTTATTTATTTAATTAAACGCCAAATGACAGCGTTATTCAATATATACAATAATACATATATAATGGTTTGGTAAGTATCACCCCAGTAGAACGGCTCCCCCTAGTTGCTGTGCAACGTCTTGTTTTGTATTAAAAATGATCCGAAATACCTTTGTTTGTGTAATTATATATTTGTTCATCGTTGTAATCAGTACTGTAATTGTCTATTTATAATTTTCAGCTTGCTAATCTTGTTGGGGTGCTTCGGTTCACTGGTTGACTAAGAATTGTATTGTTGTGTAATTAACTTTGTATACGCTATTTTTATGTTACAAACTCCGAGAGGTGGAGACCTGGTGACCTGTAACACAGGTTTTTCAACCTACCACAGGCACCAGCGATCCACAACCAAAATCTGTATGTTTAGCGATGTCACAATATTTTTAAAAATGTCTGTATTTTGGTCTGTGGTGACAAATAAAGATTTTTATTATATTTTTATTATTATTATATTATTATTTAAGATTGTTTATAAAGTGAGAATTTGTGAGAGGGGAAAATGAATAAAAAATCGAAAACAAATGAAATATTTGATTAGTTCTATCTCTTTCTAAGTATATGAGAGTACTTTTGAAAAGAGAAAGAATTTAATGAATAATATTTTTTTTTCATTTCCCAAGATTTCTTTTCTAATACTTTCAATGTTAAAATTAAGCTCTAAGTAAAAAAAAAAAACATACGTGCACACAACTGGCATGTAATTAATTAAGTTGCGTACTCTTGCAGTTAAATAAATACTCTTTTCACATCAAAGTTTATTTATAAAAAAGAAACCATAAACTAAACAGCCAGTATCATTCAACGAGCGGCACCGATTTACCGCGACCTTTAGAAAATCAAGACTAACTGATGATCTGTTAATATTTTATTTCACACTAATATATATGTTTACGAATCAATTGGAGTTTGTTTATTAGTTTATTTGTGCGAGATGTATCTTACTATTTTCAGTTTGTTTTGTTTGTTTTTTAAACAAACGTAAATAATGTTGAGATGTTTTTCTTTATTTATTTCTGAATGACTCGCGAATAAATGTTTCTATCACATGATGAGCCATCTCGAAATCTATGTTGGGTTGGTCATGCTGAACAACTTTTACTACGGGAATAAGTTTTTGTTGGACTTTTTGGCGGGAACTTGCAGAGTGACGTTGCTTTTTCATTTTTATTTTCATAAATTCGTGTATTATGAGTTTTATTGCATATAATCGGTGGTATTTTATCCAATTAAGATCAATACATGTGCACCAGTGAAGTGAAATGAAATGAATTATGTGTATCGTGGCTTTTCAAGTTGTCTCAAGAAGTCCGTGAAAAGTGTTAGTACAATGACCACCATTGTACTAAAACATGACTATTATGAACGGTGACTGACTGAGGACTATGTGAAAGTGATTCATTGTGACTAGAACTTATAATATTACTTGAAATTGGCAAAATACACAAGCCGTGTGACGCCATTGAAGAAAAAAAAAAGATTTTGTTAAAAATGTAATTTTTAATACAAGCTTTTTTTGGTGACTGTACTTTTTGTTGACTGTAATTCCATTGTCTTCCAATATACTAATGTACCCCAAATATCAAGTCAATCCGACCACTGGAAGTGGGTGATATTCGACTTGCAAGATTCCACCCGAACAAACATAGTTACATACATACAACTTACGTTGCAAGTTAAATAAAAGCTTGTAATAAAAAAAACTGAAATTTCAACAAAAAAATTACGACTACTTTTTTAGTCTATTATTCCAATAATCGACCGCAGGATAAAAAAATGCAGATTTTGTTACATTATATTCTTGTATTTAAAATTCAGTGTTTTTCAGTATGTAAAGTATGCGTTCTTATACCATTCTACAGATAGCGATGCAATTTTGGTGCACATTGGTATCTGACATAGAAATAAGTTAAGCTGGGCTGACTTACCCCTACGCGTTTTTTGTTATCCATAATTTTCTTAGTTTCTTTCAAAAACTGAATCGACAAGTTGGCGTAAACAGTGGCCCTAACCTTTTGAAATATTTATCGGCAAAATAAAATTATATCTCAATGCTAATTCAAGCGAATTCCATTAAGATAATATTTGGTGATAAGAAAAACGTAATAATGATAACAAATGCTAATTACCTATATAAAATCTTGTAGTTCCAAAAAAGTAGACAGCATTACTTTTTTCTACAGTTATATATGGAGGGGTCGATTGGAGCCATAATAACCTACCCAGGTCTAGAGCGGACAGATAGACGGATGGGCGGATATGATTTACTTCACCGAAAAGTTAGTTAGTGATCCGTAGGTACGCAAACAAGCATACGACTTTTTAGCGGGAACTTGCAGAGTGACGTTGCGTTTTCGTTTTTATTTTCATAAATTCGTGTATTTTGAGTTTTATTGCATATTATTGGTGGTATTTTATGCAATAAAGATCAATCCATGTGCACCAGTGAAGTGAAATGAAATGAATGATGTGTATCGTGACTTTTCAAGTTGTCTCAAAAAGTCCGTGAAGAGTGTTAGTACAATGAGCACCATTGTAGTAAAACATGACTCTTATGGACGGTTACTGACTGAGGACTACATGTGAAAGTGATTTATTGGTGCCGATTCTGTTGTAAATCGCACTAAACTAATTTTAGTTACATCTCATCTCTTTCTTACAAACATGATTTAAAAAGGATAGAACATATTTTAAGTTGT
Organism: Polyploca ridens; assembly: GCA_951394255.1. NCBI lineage: Eukaryota > Metazoa > Arthropoda > Insecta > Lepidoptera > Drepanidae > Polyploca > Polyploca ridens. Next base: position 2,133,538 of record OX596269.1, on the reverse strand, counting down.
CAAATTAATCTTTGCCGTCGATTTTGCGTGTATTTTATTAGGCGTAACCGAGATAGATGGCGACTAAAATTATATTGAAAACAAGCATTGGACTAATTTGACAGGACTAAATTTCTTACATCCTTTTCTTATGTTCTTTGTTAGAAAGAGACTGCCAGTTTCTGAAAGCAAAATCAAAGTTAATCTCTTGTTAAAAGTATACCTGTCATTGTCAATGACGTCTGAAATGACAAAGACGGCAAGTTTTGATTATAGATTAACTTTGATTTGGCTTTCAGAAACTGGCTGTTAGTGACACTAAAATTAGTTTAGTTGTGAACAACAGAATCAGGGCCAGTGGTGCCGATTCTGTTGTAAATCGCACTAAACTAATTTTAGTCACATCTCATCTCTTTCTTACGAACATTATTGAAAAAGGATAGAACATATTTTAAGTTGTCAAATTAATCTTTGCCGTCTTATTTTGCGTGTATTTAGGCGTAACCGCGATAGATGGCGACTAAAATTATATTTAAAACAAGCATTGGACTAATTTGACAGGACTAAATTTCTTACATCCTTTTCTTATGTTCTTTGTTAGAAAGAGACTGCCAGTTTCTGAAAGCAAAATCAAAGTTAATCTATTGTTAAAAGTATAGGGGAAGGGGGGCATGACGGGGTCACGAGGTAAGACGGGGTACGCACACATACAAGAAACTAGACGCTTGCGAATAGAAAGCAATAAGCCAATAGAAAGCCATACTCGATCAACCATCAGCGCGACAGAAACAGTGAGTGGGAGTACACGCGTTATTTGTTTACAAACGAAAATCACGTTGAGTGTCTCGTCGATCTAATTTTACGCAGTTAAAAACGTCTTTAGTATAAGGTAATTATGACTACCCAATTTATGTCTTTTCTCGTTTATGGTTGCTAGTGTTGTTGACTTTGTTGTGGTATAGTTTTGACAAAAGTTCACTTAATTTTATTTTTTTTGAGAATTTATTTTTCTAAGTCAGCCTTGGGGGCATGACGGGGTTTTGGGTATAGGGTTTTATCCGAAGGTTGGGTAGGCTGCCAGCTTTGTGGACGTTGGGCTCACAATGCTTGTGCTGGTGTGGATGATGAAAACAACGAAGAAATTCACATTTGTATTCAATGTGATAATCTATCTTGCCCCCATTTTCATTACCCCATCTTACCCCATGGTACGGGGCAAGATGGTTTTTCGACAGTTCCTATTAAATCATTTATTAAAAATAATGCGATAACTTTCATCTCCCAAAGACTATGTTAAATTGTAGTTAGATGAATAAGACATTATGCCATAAATAAATAAGAATAATAAACGTAATGATTATACTGTATTTTTGGTACTTTCCTTAGATACCCCATCATGCCCCCCCTTCCCCTACCTGTCATTGTCAATGACGTCTGAAATGACAAAGACGGCAAGTTTTGATTATAGATTAACTTTGATTTGGCTTTCAGAAACTGGCTGTTAGTGACACTACAATTAGTTTAGTTGTGAACAACCGAATCAGGGCCATTGTGACTGGAAATTATAATATAACTCGACACTGGCAGAAATAAATCCTAATATGGGCTTGGTTGGCAAACTTAAAAATAAGAAGAAGAACAAACTGATAATAACCGGTTATCGTAGCCCATGGACGACATTGCCGCCTCTGGAAAATCCGTTATACGGTTATACGTAAGTATAAATCTCATCAGGAACTGGATCGTGGTACCTGTTCCTCATAACAGTAAGATGTGTTCACAACTGAGTCACCACATTTTTTCAGTGCTATGTCAGAATTCCGGTATTAGCCGTAATTTAGATATTTCGGTATTAAACGAATTGTGGGCGAGAAATCACTGCTTGTTTTCAGAAGTATCAGCTTCCGTTTTAAACAATATCGTGGGTAGTTCATTAATTTTATAACGTATGTTTTGAAATTCAGAAACAATGGATAAACAAACTGGAGTCTCGTGATTTCTCTAGTTAGTTTATGTTTTGGAATTCGAATTGCGTACTTTCAATGTCAATTGTAAAATGTTAGATACATTTTTTTGGCCTTGAAAACAATAACCTACAGTTTTATTAATACCAGTTTATTTTTTTGCTAAGTACCGAATATAATTCATCCAATAAATTCTATTTTGATGATCTTTATACTCATCGTAATGTTTTAATTGGGTTCTATTCACTACGGAAAGTGGTAGGTACCTACGTTTTATCCACAGACATAATTCTAAATAGATAACGCATGTCCCTCCATCCATATGAAAACCAAGCGTGTAACTTTTTATGTACCTACCATGTCACAAGATTGATTTAGTTAGGCTGGCAATAGATTTTTAACGTGAAAATGATGCTATCCTATTTGTCAGCTAAACTCATCTCTCGCTACACATCTCTGGTGGACATGCAGCCTTATGCGAGTTCTCTATCCGCGTGAAACAGTTTCAAAAGAAGAACATTGTGTCCCATTTTGCACAGATTTTGACACGCGAAGTACATACACTCGCGTCATCTATTTAGATGTATATCTGTGGTTTTATCCTAGAAACGATGACCAGCGAAAGCTTATGTATAGATTCTATGTTATATCATTTAGATATTAGCTTGAATCGCAAATCTTCCATCGTTACGTCAAGGAGTATAATGAACAAACAGATTACAAGAATTTCTGTTCAGTAAAAGTACTGGTGGATAGGAATGTCCTATTCTTAACTATACTGGAATTCGTGAATGACGTCAATAACAATTGGACAACTAGACAGAGAGACTGGCTCGTCAGATCTGCTGCAGATGTTCCGCTCGTAAGTTTATGAATTCAAAATTTAATGTGCAATAATGTTACAAAGATTTCAACCGTTGATTATGTGTGGTATGGGTGCGACGAATTAATTAGGTAATTACTGAACACCACTAGTGTCATAAATTATTTGGCAAATTTTAAAACGATTGCCAAATCTAAAAGAAGCCGATTCTCCTTCAATTATCTGTATATATAAAATTCAAAGTCCTGATTGACTGATATATCAACGCACAGCCTAAACCACTAGTCCTAGAGACATGAAATTTAGAGGGTATATTCTTTGTGAAGAGTAGGTGTCCACTAAGAAAGGGTTTTTCGAAATTCCACCCCTAAGGGGGTAAATAGGGGATGAAAGTTTATATGAAAGTCCGTCAGTTTCGAAGTTAGGATCTTCAAATTTTGTGTTTAGGCTGAAGATTGAAAATTAATGTATACGTGTCTCAGCGTTTTTAATAATTCCACCCTCGAAGCGGGATGAAGTTGTTTTGTTTTGTTTTATTTTTGTAGAAAAATATGTCATTTGATTCCTGTAGGCCACGCGGGTGAAGCCGCGAGCAGAAGCTAGTTTAACATAAAACCTGAGTTCCGTCATCGTTTCCTCATATGAGACTAACAATTAATTCTTGTGAAGGAAACATAACAAAATCCCTCACATCTTTACAGACAGAAATACCAAAAGGTTGAAACGTAACTTTGACTAAAAATAAACATAAATTGGATGTTTTCTTTCCTCCGGTCTCCTGTCAAGGCGTCTATAGCATGTTTCAATTTATGTCCGTTTTGAATTTACAACTTTATACCTATTGTTGCAATATTTTATGTTGTCTTGTGGTAAACAAAAACATAAATTCATATAATTATACGCCATTCATTTATTCATCTTATATCATTTATTTATTTACTTATTAAATATAGATTCAGTCTACTTTGTAGTTTTGCCGCCGCGCCGGTGCACGCAATTGTTGTCAGTGCGATTAGAATCTAAATATTATGTAATGAATCTAAGCTTGTTTTGAAAAGAGTAATTGCTGAGTTTATTGCCGGCTCTTCTCAGCAAATTCCACCTTCCGAACCGGTATTAGAGTCAGACTTTTCATAAGTGCCTGCGAAGGTCTATTTCAACAAATGATGTTGATTTTTTTTTTATTTGAGACGATAAACATGAAAATTATTCTAAATACAGTTTTGTATAACTTCTCTTAATGAAGTAAGTAACTATTTATTTAGCCCAGACTAACTGTGACTAATACAATATTTTTTGCAGGATACAATCGACTGTGAATGTCTTGTCTATACGAGGTGTTCCCCGCGGTTCACTCGCATTTTCGGTTAAAAATAAGCCAATGGTACCGATTCTGTTGTAAATCCCACTAATCTAATTTTAGTCACATCACAACTCTTTCTTGCAAACATTATTGAAAAAGGATAGAACATAAATCTGTCAAATTTTGCTATGCCGTCTTCATTTGCGGGTATTTAGACGTAACAGCGATAGATGGCGACTAAATTGATATTGAAAACAAGCATTGGACTAATTTGACAGGACTAAATTTCTTACATCCTTTTCTTATGTTCTTTTTTAGAAAGAGACATAGTGAGACTAAAATTAGTTATGTTGTAAAGAACAGAATTAGGGCCTATGCCTTTTTTCATACCATAGATTTATCTGCGTGCCAAAAAGGTTTATAATATTAAATATGGACTGATGCATTTACTTCGGATTATTTTAAATAAATAAATAAATAAATAAATATCCTGGGACATTCCTCACACACGGTCATCTGATCCCAAACTAAGCAGAGCTTGTACTATGGAAACCAGATAACTGATATAATACATATACTACTTTTTGTTTGTAAATACATACTTAATATACATAATTACACCCAGACTCAGGACATACAGACATGTTCATGCACACAAATGCATGTCCTGTGTGGGAATCGAACCCACGACCTGCGGCGCGTAAGGCGAACCTTAACCAACTGCGCCAACTGGGTCGTCACTTTGTAACAACCTGTATACGAACAAAACCGTTATGTTTCTGTATTTTCTCGGCAAAGGAAGCTTTAATTCGGGACATCCTGCTCGGCTCTTGTAGGAAATTGTCGTTTGTGTCATCCTTAAACTTAAACTATAGCTTTATAAATACATATATACGGTATTTCATTCATTTTTAAAAATGCTTTGGATAAAAACTACTCGTAATGGTGCCGTAGGTGGTCTTTAGATTAGCCTCCTTTTTTCTGAGTTTGACCACTATTTCACCGTGGTCGGTGCTGATGTGGCCCAAGATGATAAGCCTAGAAGGAACTGGCTCTCAAGTGCAGTTGTCGGAGTCCATTATTGTTTACTTTTTAGGGTTGCGTACCTCAAAAGGAAACAAAGCGGAACACTTATAGGATCACTTTGTCGTCCGTCTGTCTGTCTGTCAAGACCCTTTTTCTCAGGAACGCGAGGAGGTATCAAGCTGAAACTCATATCAAATACTCAGGTCTACTGTCCCTTGGAGCTGTGAAAAAATCAATCTTCTAAGCCAACGCAATCAAAAGATACAGCCGTTTATGCTGCAAATTTTCGACACTCGCAAGGGAATCAAAACCTACAGGGTACTTCCCGTGAACTCAGAGCCTACAAATTTGGTACGAAGCAACGTCTTATAGCACAGGTAAAGGAAAAATTGCGAAGAGCATAAATTTTTAGTTACATCATATAATAAAAATATTTTACGGAACCCTCGGCGCGCGAGTCCGACTCGCACTTGGCCGGTTTTTTCTTTTTGTTTCACTTGTAATTTCCACATTTTGAAACGTAATATTTTGAATCGCCTATTTCATCCAACAATGTTTAATATTTCCGTAAAACGTTTTTACGATTATTCTGAATGTTTAATTTACAGTATAAAAAAAATCCAATATTTTACATTTATTTTAAGCACGCCTGCATTAACTAACTGTATTAAAAAAACCTTTTCACGATGATTTCACGACAATTTAAAACCATTTGAGACGATGAGATTGAAAATATATGGCACATAATGTTTAATATCGCAACTGGACTGTTATAAGCTAATGATTTTACGTGCAGAGTTAAGAAATGAATAGGGTAATTATTTTTAATCCAAATATAAATAACGCGTACTTAAATTATGTTTTTATGTTCATTATACTGCTTAGATTTGATGACATTATAAATAGAAAAAAAATAGCTTCAAAGAAATTATACTTACATTTAAAAATACAATTTAATTCTACACTACTGCTTTTATTTTTGTGTAAAAAATGTTAAACTCGCGTCCGATGTCACGTGATCCTGATCGATCGTAAGTAAGACGGAGGGAGAGGAGTTGCAAATTAGAATTTATTTATACTGGGGTTATGTTTCAATTCTTATAATATTCTCTAGCTAGCAGCTAGCTAGAAGGTAGTAGGGAATGCAAACCGGTTTCACCGAAAATCGAAAAACCGGTTATTCGGTACGGTTTTGACCAACAAAAAAACCGGTTTTACATATCACCAAAACCGGTTTTTCGGTTATTTTCGGTTTTTATATCAATGTTTGGAAATACTAAAAAAGGAAGATTTGCCGCCGTTTTGTAAACTGAGTGCAATGCAGTGAGTATTTTTGTGATGAACTGAAGTGTGTTGATGTTTGGTGTGTTGAGCTGGTAAGAAAGTAACTTATAATAATTATTCTTTTTATGATATAAAATATGATAAACTTTTTTTACAATACTTATGCACCAAACTAGCGTACGGCCCGCCTGATGATAACCAGTTACCGTAGCCTATGGACGCTTGCACTTGCAACATAACGGTTATCACTCGCACGTTGCCAACCCTCAACCTTTTTGAAGCGGGGAGCTCATTCCACAGCCTGAGCGTCCACGATAGGAAGCTTCTTTGAAACCGCACAGTACGAAACCATTTTGGTTCCAATGTGTGTGGATGGACTCCCCGTCGGTGACTACGATGGTGGAAGGTAACTGGGCATCAGGTCAAACAATTCTTCAGAACACTGCCCGTTGGAAAAGTGGTAGAACACACATAAGAAGGCAGTGTCTTCTCAGACTAAGGGGCTTTAAAACACTTGTGAGCTCGGGATCGTCGACAATTCTTACGGCACGTCGCTGAACTGAGTTTAAATACCCAAGCTGGTATCCAGGTGCCCACAGAAGACAGAAATACTCCATTTGAGCCAGACTTGCGACTTATATAGTTGCTGTCTGTGTCTCGATAAGAAGTACTGCTTCGCTCTATTGATCACACCGAGTTTTTGGATACCTTGTGACTTTGGAACAGAACGTCTCGCTATAAATATTAATGCGAAGGATCCCAATGCTTTTCGTGATGTTTAGGGACATGTTCTAGAAATGAAGGTCCACATCAAATGGACTTTTCTCAACGGTGAATGCGCAGGCTTATGTGTGACTTAGTGGGGTTGAAATAGACTAGGTTTAGTCGACCCCAATCGGAGTCACTTGTTAGTGTACTCTCGATTTAAGACGTAAGTCCATCGCGCCTTTTCTCCAATATAGAACGAGGGATATTTGCACGGCTCGTGTAATGAGCGTCCCCTGTAATTTCATCTGCATAGCAATTAATGCTGGCAATAGAGAGTATATCATTGATATGCTGGAGGAATAGTGTTGGGGATAATTCAGAGCCTTGCGGGACGCCAGCATTAATGTCATGCTATCGGAGCAACTACTGTCTATCTATTTTTTTACTGATCTATTTTTTTAACATAAATTCATCATATCTCATAGCAATTAAAAACCAAGCAAACGTGATACGTTCTTCTGATTTCATTCGTATAAAATAAAATCAAAAGCAACGAACCGTGTAGTCTATACAGGTCGTTGTTTTGGTCAGCGACGAGCGACTCAGGGTCGATAATACAACTGATACTGGTGCTAAAAAAAATATAAAAAAAATACTTTATTTTTTTTTAATAATAAAAATTTTGAAAATCATGTAATAAGCTAAAGTGTAGATATAATACTCAACGGGAGTACGAGGGAGTAAAGGGGTGGGGCGATGGCGGCTTGTGCCTACCTCTAGTCAGTGCACGTGCCTAGTAAACATACTTTGCGGTAATTTTATTTCAAATTGAATAAGGTATTTCTCAACATATTTACAGTATTTAATGGAATTAAGTCCATTTTTGGGGTATATATATTTTGTACTACCGCTCCTGGGTCGCTTGTCGCCGACCAAAACAACACCCTGTATAAACGAGTTTCTGGTGAAGACGAATCTACAGAGTCAAATAAACTATTATTTCCATCAATTGGATGAAAAAGAAATGGATGAATTGTATGAAAGATGATAACGGATAGAAGGGACGAATGGAAGAAGCGTACATATTGCGCTGATCCCAAATGATTGGAAACAGGGCAGGCACATGGTGATGATGTTTCTTTTATACTCACTTCATTAACTTTAACTGACAATAATTCCTGTTTGCGTTTTTACATCTTAGGCACGGGTAGTATGTATAATTCGAGCTATAGAAATAACGTGAAAAAATAAACGAGCGAACATTAAAAAAACCGGTTTAAAACCGGTTAACCGGTTTTTACGTCTCATAACCGAAAATAAAACCGGTTTTCATTTTGCCACGGTTTTGCATTCCCTAGAAGGTAGGTACCATTTTTGTTCCCATTTTAAGTTAATAAAAAATTCTTATTCAAAAGTATTATATGTACACACGGCTACAGATCAAGCTATACATTTCCAATATAAGCTGACCTCTCATTGTACGGAAATCCTATACAATACGAGATCAGCTTATACTGGAAATGTATAGCTTGATGTGTTGCCGTGTGTACATGTATCAAAACACTATGTGAAAAATGTCTAGTTTCAAAAATGCACAACGTTAATATTCAAGTTATCACTTCTGCCGGCACTCCGGGAGTGCAACCCGTTGTTTTTTTCATTCTTTCATCATGTGTAGTGTATTACAATCACAGATCAAAGAATAGTAACCAATCTAGTCTCTCTGTGATCTATGGTATAACTAAGTGTTGAGCGGACGCACAGTTTGTCTAATTTAGATTTTGACGCGCCCACCGAACTATTCCTTTGTTCTCTATTTTTACTGTCTCACTGAACTTGTAAATGTGTCTTAATTCCAGTAACATTCTTGACATTATAGTTCTTTGGTTAATTCCTTAATTGGTTCACAAAACCATATTTTTGGGGTTGAAAAAAATTTTTTTTAAGGCGATACTAGCACAGTGGTAGTGACGTCGGATACCGGGACGAAGATCCCGGTTTCGAATCCTACAATGAGCTTGAGCTTTCGGTGAAGAAAAACATCGTGAGGATACCATAGCACGGTGGCAGGGTACTTTGTAGTACCCGCCTGGCTGGCTACCACCCTCAAGTTGAAAATCTGTCGCAAAGCACCTTTCGGTGTGTTCCGACAGCTTCACTTGAGAGCCAGCTCCTTCTAGGCTTTGTGTGCTTACCACCTTCGGCCATATCATCACTTACCATGGTGAGATTGCGGTCAAACACAGGCCTATAAACAGTAAAAAAAACAAACACGGTCACCTGATCCCAAACTAAGCAGAGCTTGTACTATGGAAACCAGATGACTGATATATTAAATATTCTACATTTTGTTTGTAAATACATACAATACACATAATTACACCCAGACTCAGGACATACAGACATGTTCATGCACACAAATGCATGTCCTGTGTGGGAATCGAACCTATGCCCTGTGGCGCGTAAGGTGGAATAATGTTAAATAGTACTCACCTCTTCTATGGATGATGACATAAGTCCCGAACTGTAACAAAATAATTTTAATTAGGAATTTTACAAAAAATATATGTATTTAGCGTGCACCTCTGTCTTTACACGTTCTATACAAATCATTTCCATTCAATGGTTGGCTGGTAGATAAGGTATAAGGTCACCCATTGTGGCATTATCGATGAAATGTCTGTTATTATGTTCCGTACATCAGTGGGCTGTATCTCATGAACGGTAATAGGTAGACAGCTGAAATTTTCAGAGAATATAGAGATTATTTCTATTGCCGCTATAACAACAAATAATAAAAATGAAATACAATTAAAAAGGGGGCGCCCATACAAGTAACGTCTTTTCCTGTTTTTTTTTTTGTTTCATAGCAAAGTCGATTTAGTTAATATTGTACGGAACCCTCCGTGTGCGAATCCGACTCGCACTTGGCCGGTTTTTATTTCTTTTTCACGTGTGGTGTTTCAATAAAGAGTTATAATTATTATTTCAAATCTCTGAAGCTACTCATAAAGTCAGATTACATTTAAGTATGTACCTAAATTAACCTAAGACAAAATCGCATTTTATTTTAAGATTTTTTGACCTTAAATTTACTTAGCACATGAGCCCATAATATTTGGTACCTAACAAGAATTCAATACACCATCAGGTTTTATTTAATTTAGTTATTTATCCCTATTTGTTTATTTGGGAAAATTGTTTGTTATCATGAGTATAATCATGTGTCTAAGTATCGTTTACTTATTACCAGTCACCCTATATATCCTTGTGCTGTAATTAAAGGGAGCTACTGATGAGTAACCTTATTAAGTGAAACAAGTCTGTAAGTTGGGCTACAAACAAAAGCTAGTAAAAATCATAAACACGATCATCCCCAATGTATAAAGGCTCTACATTTTTAATCTTCTGTATTATATTATGGTCATGGTGAAACATTATGAAGTCCTTACTAATAATATTACAGAAGACGATGTGAGTCTGCCTGTCTGTTTAATACGTTTTTACGTCTAGACTGCTGAACAAATTTTGATGAATATTGATACAGGTTGCTCGGACCACGAAGATAAATATTATACTATTTATCCCAGGAATGAGTGCAAAACTACGAGAGACGAGCTAATGTTATATTGATGCCGATTCTGTTGTAAATCGCACTGAACTAATTTTAGTCACATCACATCTCTTTCTTACAAACATTATTGAAAAAGGATCGAACATATTTAAAGCTGTCAAATTAGTCTTTGCCGTCTTCATTTGCGGGTATTTAGACGTAACCGCGATAGATGGCGACTTTTATATTGAAAACAAGCATTGGACTAATTTGACAGGACATTTTTTTTACATCCTTTTCTTATGTTCTTTGTTAGAAAGACAGTGAGATTAAAATTAGTTTAGTTGTAAACAACAGAATCAGGGCCAATATCAGATTTAGTTTTGAACCGTAATCAGTCTATTCAACTATAGTTGAGTAAGGTCTTTTCTCCCGAGCCTAAAGCTTACCAGATTTCAAACAAAATTCACTAATCTGCAGTAAACATAAAAACCGAACTCCCAAGTTACGGTTTTTTTATACCACTATGGTGGCAAACGAGCATACGGCCCGCCTGATGGTAATCAGTTACCGTAGCCCATGGACGCTTGCAACAGAGGTATCACTCGCGCGTTGCCGATCCTGAAGAAATCTCTTCCACACACCCTTTTTGAACCCCATGCTGTACTCCATTAGCCACCATCGGTATTACACTTTGAACTCACCAACATAGTAGACTGTTATTTTTCTTTTTAACATTAGCCATTTTGATGACTTCACAAACACAATTTAACACAAAACACTGTAAAGTTTTATTATATTGTAGTAAAACTAAATTGTTCACTTTCACCGCGTCCGATAGTTGACACACTGACTGTAATTAACGCTGCATATTAAATTAATAGCACGCACGAAGCATGTGTTTAAAACGCTGTAACTCACATTTTATCGTTTTTCTAATGTACTTTTCTTCCGACTTTTAAGGCAGATGAAAAGTGAGCCTTTGATTTTCTAATATAGTTTTACTATTATGGTTAAGATCTGTACAAAAACAGGTTCATATTATAAATATCTTCTGCAGTTTTTTTTAATATAAAATGGCGTTTGGCCACTGACCCATAAAGGACGATAACGAAGCAACCCGTTGGTTCTCGCGAGGAACGCGCGTCCTATAATAACATTTAATTTAACAGCCAAATTTGTACGATACATCACGTGTACCCATAAGAAATCAATTCACACTTGCCTTAAAATTAACTATATTAAATAAAATAAATACTAAATAAACTAAAAAAACTTAATACTATATTATGAGTCTACTGGGGAGAATCTAACGCATTTTCTTCGTAATACTGGTATAATCAATATTTAAAAAAAACAGTATCAAATGAGATGCACGCAATCAAATTAGTTGGAAAACTACATAAAACCAACGAGTGGGTATACTCAAGTAAACACTGAGTCAAAGTTAGTCAACAATCTAAAACATCAAGAACATTCCGACTGTATACACATGCACAATTAAACGTCTTCGTGCGTAATGAGGCGAAATTAATACTTTTCTGGAATACTAATAAACATAACTATGAATTTCGAGTTAAAAACATACACTGACGCTGGAAAATAAGAGAACATTCCAAGATATTCTGGAAGCTTTCAATTTATGATATTATTTGTCATTTTAACCTTAATGATCTTGACCTTTTTTAGGTTCGGTACCCAAAGGGTGCAAACGGGAAGTCTCCTCTGTTCATTGGTCCGTCCGTCAGGTCCGTTAAATAGTTGAAATTTTCACAGAATGGAAATGAATAGCAAATTTTGCCATACATATCATCACATAAACATGATGAGATTTTGGTCAACATAAGGATTAGCATATAGTAACTATTAAATATTATGAAAATAATAATACTTTTAAAAACACCCAACAACAAAGTTAACAATATTTAACACAATATCGACAAAAAACAAAATTTAAGTTATAAAGATTTACACTGATGTCAAAATGTATATTTTAAATGGTCTCGTAATGGCATTAATTAAGGGCTCATTTAATACAGGTTTTCATTAAATTTTAATGTACTGGCATCTATTATTAATTTTAATCACTCAACATAATACTTTAGAGAAATACACGAATTTCAATAAAAAATATTAAATCTGAACTTTCGTGAATAGTAAGAATAAGTTGGACAGTGGTAAAATCATTTTATACATCATAATACTTCATAGTGAACGGACAAAATATATTGAATTTCTCATATTAAAACGACATATCTCCAGCACCTGTCAATTTATTAAATTAAACATAAGTCTGCGAAACATAGCAAAACTACTGCCGTCACACCTAGGCGAACACTCTTCCCTCACAAGTAATTGAGATACCAACAACGCGCGTGGACTTGCCAATAATATCCTTTTAAATTAGCTTGTTTTTAGAGGCTTTTGCCCTATCTTACGAACCGCATTACACAACCGCCAATTACTTAACAAAATATCTGTTTGAAATAAACAAGAAATTGCGTTAAAAAATAATTGAAAACTGTTTTACAAAAAACTTAAACCGACTTCAAAGTACACTAAGAAGTAATCAAATCCTGATCTGATGACAATGGGACCAAACGGGAAGTGTACCCTTCCAAACAAAAAAAGAATTTTCCAAATTTTTTTGAAGTCGGTTAAAACACTAAAATTTCAATATCCAGAAATATTAAAATACTGAGTTATACAATTTCACAACGTGTGTTAAGTAAACACAAGATATACTTTCTTATATGGCGGAGTTATAATGAGTAGGACAGTGGAGCGAAAACATCTGTGGACTCAATTGTGTCAGGAAGTTTATAATATGCATTGACACGTCGTGCCGCGCTGCTTGGACAGGGTGTTGTATTTCTGTATTTTTTTTGTTTGTATTATTGACTTTGGTTAGTTTTTGTGATTGTAATTATGCACGTAGTCCAAAAAGTTGGGCCAAATCTCAAAATAAATAACCATTAATTTATTTAGATATTTTATATTATGATTTGGTCCTGATAATTTAAACTTTTATGACCAAACTAACACTATAGATAGTAGATATAAAAATAAGGCCAAAATAGTAATGAACATTCAACAAGACGATCGGTGGAAACTACAATATGGTATACTTAAAGAAAGAATTACAAATAATATAATAATTGTAACCTAGAGATGAGTTTTATTGCTAACGTAATTTTTAGAAAATTTACAGTAATATTTTTTTAAATATAGTACCGTGGATAATATACATATGTGATGGCTATTTATGTAAGATAAGACATTGATCGATATACTACTGTGGTGAAAAAATGTGTTATGTCTGAAATATGTCATTCTTATGGTCACTTTCGGTATTAATTGTCAAGTTATAAACAGTTTCTAAAATCTTTTAATTTTTACTACGACGTACTTTTATTTTTCTAGGCAAAGTAATATTTACAGTTTTCAATTTTATTACAACATTTTTCATTTTATTATATTACGAGTAATAAAACTGTTATGATGCCAACATTCCCTAATTTTATTGAATGTCTGTAATGCTAATGCTACATTGAATGTGTTATCATTTTCATTTTTTTATTGACTTTTAGAATTCGCTCTATGAGTTTAACTTGCCAACTTTGGCAATTATGTGAATTACTCTTAATTATTTGTTTCCTAATATTTATCCTTTGACAGCTTATCATAATATGTAACAATAATTTATAACATTATTACAAAATGAAAAGTGTACAATATTATCAGACAAAAAACAACAGCCTGTACACGCAGTGGCAAACCTTTATACGGTCGTCCTAAATACTGATATGCGTCACAAAGTTGCATAGTAAATCAGAGTGGACGTTTAGCTTATTAACTAGACGACGATATCTACTGTCAACGTGACACAGATTACACCACTCCATACTGGATATAGGGACGTGGGTTTTTAGATAACGAGATGTGATAAAGAGTTGTATGATGTATTGATTTCTTTGAAATATCGAGAGGATTAACTTAATATCGACGTTATAAGAAATTGTAATAACACAAACATGATATAATAATACTAACGGGTCAAGAATTGAGCCCTGTGAAACTCCAATTTTTGCTGAGTTGGGAAATGAGCTTGGTATAAAAAATGTGTACCTAAAATTGAACCCTGTGGATATTGAGAGCCATACAAGTTCCTTACTGGACCTTCTGCTGACTACGCGACCGGACAATTACGCAGTGACAGTGGATGCGCCACTTGGCTCATCGGACCACTGTCTCATCCGGACGCAGGTGCCTTGTGCGCGGCCCGTTTCGCCCCGGTCACCCGGGCGTCGTCGTGTGTGGCACTATAAGTCAGCAGACTGGGATGGATTGCGTGAATTCTACGCAACGTACCCGTGGAGGCAGCTTTGCTTCGCATCAGATGATCCTGACACCTGTGCAGCTGCCGTCGTTGAGACGATACTGGCGGGAATGGAATGTTATATCCCAAACCCGCTAGTGGCTGCAGGGGTGAAGAAACGGCCGTGGTTTAACCGGCCCTGCAAGGATGCTAGACAAAATAAGCAGACTTTGTATGAGGCTTGGACCACGGCCCGAACTAATCAGGACCCTAACATCTCTGATGCGAAACGCAAATTTAATGCTGCCTCGAGGTTCAGTAAGCGAATGACTGCTAGGGCTAAGTTCGATTTCGTCGGTAGGTTTGGTGAGAGGCTGACTAGCCTTCCGTCTGGAAGTCGCGCTTTCTGGTCTCTTGCCAAAGCTGCTGAAGGAAACTTTTGCCAGTCGTCCTTGCCACCACTCCGTAAGCCGGACGGAAACTTGGCCCATAGTGCAAAGGAGAAAGCTGACCTTTTGGGCTCTCTCTTTGCCTCGAACTCGACTTTGGATGACGGGGGCGCCACACCGCCTACCATCGCGCAGTGTGCTAGCTCCATGCCGGAGATTAGCATTACCCAACGGGAGGTCCGGCGGGAACTGCTTTCTCTGGACATCCATAAGTCGAGTGGGCCAGACGGCATACCGGCAGTGGTTCTGAAGCAGTGTGCTCCTGAATTGTGTCCAGTATTGACGCGTCTTTTCGCGCTTTCCTACACCAAAAAGGAAGTCCCGTCTTCGTGGAAGATTGCCCACGTGCACCCAGTGCCCAAAAAGGGCGACAGATCAGACCCGACGAATTACAGGCCTATCACCATCACCTCTCTTCTCTCAAAAGTCATGGAGCGAGTGATCAACACGCAGCTTTTGAGATACCTGGAGGATCACGAGTTGTTGAGCGACCGACAATATGGCTTCCGCCACAGTCGCTCAGCTGGTGACCTCCTTGTGTATCTCACGCACCGTTGGTCACTCGCTATCGAGAGTCAAGGTGAGGCTTTGGCAGTGAGCCTAGATGTGGCGAAGGCGTTCGATCGGGTCTGGCACAGGGGTCTTCTTACGAAGTTACCAGCATACGGGCTTCCCGAGGGATTATGCAAGTGGATCGCCAGCTTTCTGTCCAGCAGATGCATAAGAGCCGTCGTCGATGGTAGCTGCTCCGATAGCATGGACATAAATGCTGGCGTCCCGCAAGGCTCTGTGTTGTCACCAACACTGTTCCTACTGCATATCAATGATATGCTGTCTATTGACGGCATTCATTGCTATGCGGACGACAGTACAGGGGACGCTCAATACACGGGCCGTGCAAATATCCCTCGTTCCGAGGTGGAGGAAAGTCGCGAACGGCTGATGTCTGAAATCGAGAGTACACTAACTAGTGTCTCCGATTGGGGTCGACTAAACCTAGTCCATTTCAACCCCACCAAGACTCAAGCCTGCGTGTTCACCGCTAAGAAAACCCCATGGTCTGTGGCTCCACAATTCCAGAACACCTCC
Organism: Polyploca ridens; assembly: GCA_951394255.1. NCBI lineage: Eukaryota > Metazoa > Arthropoda > Insecta > Lepidoptera > Drepanidae > Polyploca > Polyploca ridens. The sequence goes on along the minus strand of OX596269.1, from coordinate 2,117,042 downwards.
TTGAACATCAGTCAAAGCATCGGGATCCTTGGTGTCGACATTTCTAGCGACGTTTTGTTCCGAAGTCACTTGGAAGACAAGGTTAAGCTGGCATCCAAAAAGCTTGGAGTACTCAATAGAGCGAGGCAGTACTTCACATCGGGGCAAAGGCTGCAACTTTATAAGTCGCAGGTCCGGCCTCATATGGAGTACTGTTGTCATCTATGGGCGGGAGCACCTGGATACCAGCTTGGGCCTTTAGACTCGGTTCAGCGACGTGCCATCAGAATTGTTGACGATCCCGAGCTTACAAGCGGTTTAGAGCCCCTTAGTCTGAGGAGAGACTTTGCCTCCTTATGTGTGTTCTACCGCTTGTATAACGGAGAGTGTTCTAAGGAATTGTTCGACTTGATGCCCACAGCTACTTTCTACCATCGCAACTCTCGCCATCGACGGGGAGTCCATCCTCACATTTTGAAACCAGAATTGTTTCGAACTGTGCGGGCTCAAAGGAGTTTTCTTCCGCGGACGCTCAGATTGTGGAATGAGCTCCCCGCCGTGGTTTTCCCATTGGAGTACAGCATGTCTTCAAAAAGGGTCTGAAGAGATTTCTTCAGGGTCGGCAACGCGCGAGTGATGCCCCTGGTGTTGCAAGCGTCCATAGGCTACGGTAACTGCTTACCATCAGGCGGGCCGTATGCTTGTTTGCCAACTTAGTGGTATAAAAAAAAAAAAAAAAAAAAAAACTTCCTGATTTGAATAGAATAAAAAATATTACTAGTGACCAATTTCAAAAATCTCTTAGTAAGATTGCTTTATTTGACTAAAACGCCTAATGCTATTCCAGAATTTCATAAATCTATATACGAGTAAGCGAACCTAAATCCTTGTTCAAATAAATATGCTAACATAAGCAGACTCTTATCTATGATATCATAGGTATGATTATACAAGTGGCGCTTCCGGCATATGTCTGGCACTATATGAGTAATGTTTGCAAAATGTAGTGTAGTGTTAGTTTCAATTACAGTTCGGTTGGGGAAATGGTTAAAATATGCCTGCCCACCTAGACAAGATGGTTGTAGACAATCCTCATCGTTAGTAAACGGTCAACCTGCATGGGATTGCCATAAGAGATTGTTAAAAATCACGTGATATTTCGATTTGAAATTAACTGGCCTATTGGTGAATATTTCTGACTGCGAGTTTTGGGTGTAGGTTTAGTTCATCTACGAATGTTTTATAATTAAAAACTCAAATAAAATCAAAGAAATTACAAAATAGCTCTTAGTCTTTTTAGTTTAAGTAGAAGTTTACGTTGTTTGGTTTATAAAGTAGCCATTACTTTTAGAATTCAGCTATTTAATCGCTAGCAAAGTCAAATTAATTTATAACTCCGATGGCAGAAAATGCCATAATAGGGTTGGTAGAGCATTTGTTTTAATTTTGAAAAAATTGTCTATTAAAAACATACATGACTTGTCTTTCATAAAGTGAGTTCCATGAAAATTTGGTCATATTTCATTAAAGACTACAAGAGGCAGAGATATATCAATTTCATCATCAAAATGGCCAATTGTACGCTGATGTCATACCCATATTTCAACAATTAAATCAAATTGTACCAATTCTATTCAATTGGTATCAATTTGTATATTTTGCTTCTGAAGCGAACTTGGATGTTCTTTCATGTTTTGCTTGATACGAAATATGAAGATGTAGGAATGATATTATTATTTAGAATTCTCTAATTGCCAATCAAAAATAAACACAGATAAATGAGATTAAAGTTCGTTTTACAAATTAAGACAATTTAATTATCAAATGGTGAACGATTGTAAATCTTAACAGTATTATATGAAGTACTGCTTTGCTTTGTTGTCACCATACTTGTCCATCTGATGATAAGTGGTCACCGTGGTACTAAGGTTTCATAGCAGCTGTTGTCTCTTTCGCTACATCAACTACTTTAATGGAGTTTTCACCTTATGACTCACATATTAAACCTCAAATTGCAATATAATGAAATGAAACATAATTTTCAGCTTGGAAAAGTCCACAATACAAATTAATCTGAGCTCTGCATCCACGCTTTAAGGGTCCAAACTGACTGTAACATTAATATTTATTAAACGTATTTTTGGATGCTTTAAAATCCTTGTTGGAATTTCGACGGGAGTCAGTTAAGTTTATTCCGAACCGGCGGCAACTCAAATGTAACTTTATCAGGGCCTATATCAATTAAGTCAGCTTTGAGTTTCTTTTGGAGCCGTGAAAATTTCAACCATCATCTACCTGTGCTTATCTCACGTAAGTTCAAATTCTCTGTATCAACCACAGATATACATCTAAATAGATGACGTGAGTGTATGTACTTCGCGTGTCAAAATCGGTACAAAAAGGGAGAACAATGTTCTTCTATTGAAATTGTTTCGCGCGGACAGGGAACTCGCAGAAGGCTGCTTGTCCACCAGAGATGTGTAGCGAGGGATGTGTTTAGCTGACTAATAGGATAGCTTCATTTTCACGTTAAAAATCTAATGCCAACCTAACTAAATCAATCTTTTGACATTATGGTAGGTACAAGAAAAGAGACACGCTTGGTTTTCATACGGATGAATGGACTTGCGTTATCTATTTTAGATTTATGTCTGTGGTATCAACTGTCATAATGAGCCTTTCACACAATCCATACACATTTTCTTCAATCTTTCACTACTTTTAAGACTTATAACTCAGTGATAAAGCTCAAATTGCAAAACTATACAGTTAGTTAATAAAGTTGATATTAAATCGATTCGTGTGACATCCACACGCCGCGGCGTTCGTATCGTTACTAACTTATCTTATCACTAAGCGTATATTTGGACATAACACATAAATCACGCTAAAATGAACTCTAACTCTTCGTGTTATGATTCTGTTTTTGACATTCATAACATGTCGTCTAAGTAGATTGAGTCATATGCATGAAAGTTTCAGTTAAGTTTTTATGTTCCATGCATAATGTTTGACCGATATTTGTGTAAAAAGCGGTCATTGTAGTAAAATAACTGTTATTACTTGTTAGCTGGCCATAATAGGTTTATATGTCAAAGATAAGACCAACGAAGCCGACCAACCAAGATTTTTTTTAAATTAAGAATTTTTAAGAAACTCGCCACTTCCAGGCCTGTGGCAACTGGGTAGATAGTCGTATAAGATGCCCAGATATAGCAGTTTTTACTATATTATGCGCTAAAACTTAGCATTTTCAACCAATTAAATTCTTACAGTAAACAATGATAAAAAAAAATTGTAAGCTGCAAACATCGGTAATATTTTAAACATAGAAAATAACTAATAATAATGGTAATAACTATTGTAAACAAGAAATGAAAAAACCGGCCAAGTGCCGGGAAGACTCGCAAACGGAGGGTTCCGTACAATATTAACTAACTCATTGTACTATGAAAACAAAATACCAAAAAAAAAAGACGTTTGTTGTGTGGGCGCCCCCTTGAATTTTTAATATTATTTGTTGTTATAGCGGCAATAGAAATACTTATTCTCCGAAAATTTTACTGACGGACGGACGGACGGACGGACGGACGGACGGACGGGCGGACGGACAGCGGAGTCTTAGTAATAGGCATATTTTTGCTTCCTAGTTTATGGAATTAAAATCATAACCAATGTGTCACCGCTTAATGAGGATCTTTTCACGTCACTTGCTAATATTATTAATTATTGTCTCTTTCGCGATCTGTGCACCTATTACCAAAGTCGTGTACTTTTATGGATATACCCTTTCCGTTACACGTTTATGGATATACCCTTTCCGTTACACGCTGATGGATATACCATTTCCGTTACACGCTTATGGATATACCCTTTCCGTTACACGCTGATGGATATACCCTTTCCGTTACACGCTTATGGATATACCCTTTCCGTTACACGCTGATGGATATACCCTTTCCGTTCCATCCGTAGAGCTGTAAAGGTTAAAAAAAAACTCACCTCTCATCAAACATAGTAGAGTTGACCATAAAGCTGTCATCAATCAAGCTGGCATCTTCCACCACACTGCGGTCCATCCTGTCTCCATAACTCGACCGGTCCGTATCTTCCCTTTCGAACTCACTGGGCAGGCTGCTGAAGTTATCACATTCGAACGATCTTTGCTCTTTATACTTTTGATCCCAAAGCTTTTTCGTCTCATCTTGAGCTCTGCGCTTCAATTCCGATATTTTTTCTCGCTCGTTTTCTATTACTTGGCAACCTGTTGGAAATGAATACTTGTTAGAGACCTCGGTTTTATGTGAGTTTAAGAGGGATCTAATTTTGCCCGGGATTAAATGTATTCAAGGGTCTATTTTATTTGGCACAGTCGTTATTGTGGAAGAGACGATATTTGGTATGTACGACACCATTTTATTTGTATCTTTATTATTCTATAATTCGATATGCTAAACTAGCTGTTCCCCGCGGTTTCACCCGGGTTACCGGGACAAAAAGTAGCCTATGTCCTTCTACATATCATAGGCTACCTGCGTTGCAAATTTCTTCCTTCGGTTGAGCTGTTAAGGCGTGAAATCGTAACAAAGACACTCACTTTTATAATATTAGTAAGATTGTGCAAGTATTTTTCGTTATTTGTTACTCAATCGCCTGAAACTCAACGCATTTATATGAAAGGACATATATATAGAAAAAAAAATATAATTATCAAAGAACATACCTTGTTCTTCCAACATTTCCAATCTCTTTCTCTCAACTTCCATCAAACTGTCCAGCGTTCTCTTCCCCAACGAATTCATATCTGTATCACTTGGCAACAACGGCGCATCTATAGTCACTTTCGATATTCTATCGATGTCATCTTGCGACGGAATCTTATTAGAATCAGACATCTTTTGGAAGTCACTTTTAACACTCGGTTCATCACCGCAACTCTTTCTATGAAGTATTTTAGATTTTGAACCCTCCTTGTGCGGTAAACTATCGAAAGTTACACGAGCTTTCTCGTTTAATTCATTAATGTCTTCAATAGTTTCTTCTGTTATTGGCTCTTCGTCTTTTTTGTCAGGCGATAGTGATTTCGATTTAGCGTATTTATTGTTCTCTGTTAGTGGTTTGGCATTCTTAACGTATCTATTCTTAGATTCTTTATCTGAATCGTCGTTTTTAAGGCTGTTCTCGCGGGATTTTCGACCAAATGAATCCTTCTTCATTATCTTCCCTAACGCGGCGAAAGTTGGTATTTTAGATGACGAGTTGCTTTTAATTGGTCCAGTTTCTTTTTTGTTCTTTTTGGAATGTCTCAAACTGTTGAATTTGTCGAATGTCTCAGTTTCTATGTTTTCGTTATTATAAAATATGTTCTCGTTCAAACTCTGGGACATAATGTCGACTTTTTCAGGCGATTTTTGTTTCTTCTTACGTTTTAGAGAATCGAAATTCCTCTCCCAAAATCCTTTCTTCTCTTTCGAAGAAGTAGAAGACTTAGACGGACTTTCGCTGTATCTTTCGATATCTACAATATCTGTGATAACTCTTCTCTCGATATCGACTGTCATAGACTGTGACATCTGATCTATAGAGTTGAATTTATCTTTGATTTGTTTCGTATGATGTTCAAAGTTTGAAATTTTCATGTCTAGATCGTCGCTGTCTGAGCTTTGAGGGGAGTATCCGAACTCCCCGGATTTAGCTCTAGTCTGGTCTGTATAAAAAGCGCTGTCCGGTGATTGTGCTCTTTCCACTTCATTTAATTTAGCAACAATGGGTTTCAGTTCTTTCTCAACGATCTGTACGTTGCCCGTCAGTTTTTCTACTTGATTAAGCAGTCTTACGTACTCTGCGTGCAATATTTTTGTCTCGTCTAAAGCTGATGTCAAATTGTTATTTGCCTCAGACTTCAATGTAAGTATCCTAGTTTTTTGAGCCTCTATCTTTTTAGTAAGCAACATTATCTCGTTTTGTATGTCTTCCCTATTAGATAGTCTGTAAAATAAGATATTTGTAAAATAAACAAAGTAATTTTCATGCAGTGTCAAATCAAAACACTGCTAACATACTGCTGTTGTAGTGGAAACTGTGAAGATGTCGCGTTACTTACAATTCCGATTCCTCCTCCAAATGCTGGAACTCGAGGTCTTCAAAGATCTTCGTCTCGTTATCTAGAATGTCCTGAGCGTATTGAAGCTCATCCATCGTCGCTGTACTGTCTTTCAGATCTTTTTCTAGCCTACAACATAAAACAAGTCTGTAAAAATCTGAATATTCACCGTAATAATAGACGATCTAGGCGCAGACTTAGTTAAAAATATATTATTCAGTGGTTTAAAAAATATATTTTATTAGCTTATAACTCTAATCATCTCTATTGTATTATATTTTCATCATCTATTCTCATCTGTATTATATTTTATTTATTAGTTTTTGTAGGTAATTGTATTTTTCTGATGATGGGAAACGCTTGCTTTCACTGTGCGTGCGCAACCAGTAATGAGTCAACTGCAATAGTTTTTGCCATACATTCAATGTCGCGCGCAGGGTGAATGGCATGTGAACATGTCATAGTATACATGTATCGCTTTATATATATATATTTGATTTTATTATTTTTTATTTTTCTATCTGCCCTGTACTTTCGTCCGGAGTCACTATAGGTGCCAGCTGAAAATCAGCGCTGTTGATTTACAGCAGCACATGCTGAGCTGGTACCCTTTTGACAGCACACCCACCGTTGTCGATGCGAGAAACGAACTGTTTTAATTTAATTTATTTTTTTATATTTTGTCTGTTTTTATTTTTGTGTTTTACATATAATTTTTACCTAGTTTTTAATCTTACAGTTTGTTTCTTGCTTCTTTGTATTTACTTGTATTGTGCTGTTAATAAATGTTTCTTACTTACTTTTTTTTTTACTATTGCTCGCGTTACCAAGTACTTAAAAAAAACTATAGTGAAACATTTAACAGAACCACCCCTAATTACCTTAATACACTAACAAAAATATTTAACATGTTATACCACAACGACATATTTTTGTATAAGGTGACCTATTAAATCACTTTTGGTTTGGTTAGTTTTTGTTTAATATATTGTTAGCTAGCTGTCCCCCGCGGTTTCACCCGCTATCCCTGGATAAAAAGTAGCCCATGTTCTTCACGATACCATAGGCTGTCTGCATGCCAAATTTCATGATGATCCATTGAGTAGTTGAGGCGTGAAGGCGTAACAAACAAACTCACTTTCACATTTAAGATATAAGTTAGGATTTTGCTATCCTTCATATTTTCCACGGGTCTTTTGGCTTTGCTGGTAAGACCTCTTCCTATCACGCTGCAGGTCGTTGGTTTGATTCCACACAGGACATGCATGTTTTCACTATATTCGTTATTATCTATAATAAGTATATCACTTATCTGGTTTCCATAGTACAAGCTCTGCTTAGTTTGGGATCAGATGACCGTGTGTGAGGAATGTCCCAGGATATTATTATTTGATATAAAGTAACACGTACCTCTCAACCTTCAGCGTGGCTATATCAACTCTATCTCGCATCTCGTTCTGTCTCACTTCTTGCCTCTCTTTCAGTTGTCGGATCTCCTCTTCTATCTTCTTCCCTTTCTCTACTAAGTCCATCTTCTTTTTCTGCTCGATATTGAGTATTGCTATTTCCGAGTCGTATTCTCCTTTTATTAATGCCTTCTCCATTTCTAACTGTAATATGACAATTTGTATTATAACTTAACGGAACTTAACTATGTAACTTAACGGAAAGTATAACGGAAAGGGTATATCCATAAAAGTACACGAATTCTTTGGTACTAGGCGCACAGATCGCGACAGAGAACATTTTATAATAATATTAGCGAGTGACGTGAAATGATAATGGCCGTCATTGAGCGGTGACACGTTGGTTATGATTTTAATTCGATAAACTTGGAAGCAAAAATTTGGTATGAATTTTTGAGTAATTTATTTTGAGCTGAAACTTTTTATAGATAGTCTATACCTGATGTAGTCTTCACCCCCTTCGGATAGATATAACCTCTCCGTTGTAAGAAGTAGTATTAAATCTTAAATGAACTTTCGCTTTAACAGTAGAAGTTATCAAAAGTAAATATTCGATTAGTTATTATGATTTATTTACTTTCGTTAGATGTTGATCATTGATGCCCGGTTTCAATAAACAAAAACGAATCGTTTTGCTTACCAATGGTAGGTTTTTTTTATTGCCGTACTGGGGATATAGATTATTTCGTAAGCTAATTTTGCTATGCAAAGCTTTGAGGTCTTTGCTTCATTATTAGTAGAGATATAAGAGTCTTAATTTTAATAAATCTTAACCGATACCGGTCCGTAAATTATTGACCGGGCCTGATTAAACATATTTAAACGAACGACCGTACATATTTGAAGACAAATGCCTAGTATAATGTATTATCGATAGCTCATATACACCCCCAAGAGAACTGAAAAAATCTATTTAGTCCGTGATTTAGATTGTCAAAAAATTGTATACCCAATCAAACAAAAAATGACGAAGATATGGTGTGTTGAAGTTCCGCTTGACGTCAAGTGATGGTAGACTTTCACAAACAAATGACGTCACGAGCCCGCACTCCCAAACACTGACGCGCTTTATCATTATAAATTGTTATTAATTTGGTAAAGCAAAAAATACGTGTCCAATATTTTTTGATGATTAACTGACGAACTAATTAGAATTAGAATTTTGTTACTCGGGCCACATCCTATAGGAAGAAGCTCTAATAACGAATTATGTGTATTAAAGTCTTAATTATTGCGGTTTAGCAGACTTTAAATAGCTTTTTGGGCATCGATGTTTTTACTCTATTCGAGTCATATTTTTTTTGTCAGTCTCGCTGTTTCACTCAACTAATGTCCATTTCGAGCCGAGCCAGCCAAACTGTTTAAAATTCGAGTTAAAATTGTAACTACGTGCCAGATTTCTTACAATTTGCCTAAAACATTCGAATTTATGGTATTTTGACTTACCTCTCTTAAAATATCGTCTTCCTGCGATCTTATTTCGGACATCTTACATTTAATCTCGTGTATTTCCGTAACGAACTTCCTTCTATCTTCCTTTAACTTCTCATACCTCGCTTTCAATTCATCTAAATTGTAATCTAACACTGAACTGTCTATAGAATCTGCTTCTACATCAATTATCTTTATCTCTTCTGTTATATTTTGAATAATCTTCTCTCTTTTGTTCTCTTTTAGATCTTTTTCGAATTCTTCTAATTCTGGAATGTCTGCCATCAATTCTTGTTTCACATCATCAAAGCTTTGGTTCTTTTTTAAAGCTATTTCCATCTCTGGACTCTCTTTATCTACTTTCTCATCTTTGTCTATGATCCTAGAATATCTGAATTCTATATCATTAGTCAGATTTGCGTCGTCAATCATAGGTATTTCTTCTTCTAGACTCAGTTGTTTCTCTATGCCAGCGAATTTAGGTTCTTTATCACCATTTTGATTGTTTGAATCATTGAAATTAGGTTTTTTAGAATTATCTACAGGCGGCGGTGTGGGGAAAATGAAATATTGTGGGGAAGGTAGATTTTTATGTGCAAAAGAGGTCTTTATCCTCGTTCTAGGACTTTGTGTATTAGGAGATTTGGGTTTCAGATTACCGTATACATTATTTCTATTGAAATATACATTTTCGTAAGGGCTGCCTACTGGGGATGATAGATTATGTTTATCACTTTGGTTTAACTTCCTTATCATAATTGGACTAGAGAGTTCGTGTATTGGATCATCGTACACTGGTATGCCTATTTCATCCATTCTACCAATGTTTTCATAGTTATTTTGCGATATAGTTACTACTGGTGTAGATTGATCTGTTTGAGTTGGTGAGGGTACTTCAAAATTTTCGTAGCTAGAGAGATTTCTTTGTAATGGTAGAGAATTGCTCAATGGACTTGTATTATTGTGACTAGTATCGAACCTGCAAAAAAACATATTTTCGAATGTAACAAATAATGATCATATAAATAACGTCAAATTGTTAACAATGACAAGGACATGGTCGATAAATACGCGACCATTTATATATTTTTAAATAGGTATAGCAGTATCATAACAACTTTAGAATTGATATTTTTAATTTGAAACTCACGACCAATGAAATTACTAGTGGCTTAAACTCACTAGCAATGAAATTACTGGTGGCTTAAACTCACTAGCAATGAAATTACTGGTGGCTTAAACTCACTAGCAATGAAATTACTGGTGGCTTAAACTCACTAGCAATGAAATTACTGGTGGCTTAAACTCACTAGCAATGAAATTACTGGTGGCTTAAACTCACTAGCAATGAAATTACTGGTGGCTTAAACTCACTAGCAATGAAATTACTGGTGGCTTAAACTCACCAACAATGAAATTCCATACAAATTTGTTGGCGCTTATTCAAGTAGCGCGGAAAGGTCGACTTTGCTTGGAGAAGGTTGTCAAATAATGTACATACAAGCATTTTTGAGAATACTTACTTATAATATCCTTCGCTGGTCTGTACAAAGTTGGGATTGTTTAACGCTACACTCCGCGGCAGAGATCCGTTTGTTATGATCTTGTTGTGGGAACGCTTCTCTGTTGGAGTTATGGGGTTGCCTGCAACAATATAATTTAGTTTTTTTTTACGCTGGCAACATTTTCTTAATTTCATACATTCATTAGCTGTCCCCTGGTTTCACCCGCGTTCTCGGGATAAAAAGTAGCCTATGTCCTTCTCCATAGGCTATCTGCATGCCAAAGAACATCATGATTAGTTGAGTAGTTAGGGCGTGAAAGTGTAACAAACAAACAAACTACATTTCGCATTTATAATAGCTAGGACTAGGGTAGGACATTAAAAGATTTTTTTAAGAAGGCCGACTTACTAACCTTGGTAACTCCAATAGCTTTGACCTTCATAAGTGCACTACTAGGGCCTAAATTGAATAAATGGCTTTGACTTTGACTTTTGCAGATGTTAATGCAATTTGTAGTAATCTTGAGTCCTTTTACAGGCCTGTGTTTGATCGCAATCTCACCATGGTAAGTGATGATGTGTCCGAAGGTGGTGCACACACAAAGCCTAGAAGAAACTGGCTCTCAAGTGCAGCTGTCGAAACACACTGATTGGTGCTTGGCGACTGATTGTCAACTTGAGGTTAGTAGCCAGCCAGGTGGGTACTACAAAGTACCCTACCACCGTGCTATGGCTCAAGATCATTGCAGGATTCGAAACTGGGACCTTCGTCTCGGCATACGACGTCACAACTAGCTACCATCGCCTTAAAAACAATAATATCGTCTAAATAGTCACAATATGTACTAACCTGAAGAGATCTGTTTCTCGTACTCAGCACACATGTTGAGTATCTCTTCTAGTCTCGCAGTCTCTGCTTCTTTCTGTTCCTCTTCTTTAACCCGATCTTGGTACGCCTGGAAGAGAACCAAATTATGAACTAAAGCTTTATTGTACTTACAGTAGTACCCAACTGATATGGCGCGTCGTGAGTCTTCGTTCGCACAGAAAAGAAAGTATGGCCCCGAAGATTAACGAAAGAATGCTTAAAACTTACAATCAACCTTAGATCACTATTATAAGGTTCATAATACAGTGCAGCTGTTAGTTCCGTCTCACTCGCAAGTTACGCCCCTCCTCTAACATGGCGGCAGCTGCCGACCAATAGCACTTCCCGCGCTTTGAAAATGTATCTTCTACGCAGGTACATCGATAAGCCATATCAGTTAACTACTGTACTATTTTTCCGCTGCAGTTTCTCCCGCGTTCTGGTAAAAATGTAGCCTGTGTCTCCTTCTATACCATAGACTACCTAAGTACCAAATTTCATCGCGATCGGTCATTTAGGCGTAAAAAGGTAGACAGACAGACGGATAGTTACTTTGGACCACATTTTATTCATGTTTCAGGAGTTTAAAATCAATTAATAAATATCCTGGGACATTCCTCACACAAGGCTATCTGATCCCAAACTAAGCAGAGCTTGTACTATGGAAACCAGATAACTGATATAATACATTTACTACTTTTTGTTTGTAAACACATACTTTACATAATTACATCCAGACATGCAGACATGTTTATGCACACAAATGCATGTCCTGGGACAATCGAATCCACGACCTACGGCGTGGAATTTTAACCAATCACGCAAACAGGCTCGTTAAAAAAGAAAATTGGGATTATCAAATTGAGGTCAACAATTTCAAGTTATATTATTATAGTACCTGTTACAATATTCAATGTAGACTAACCCCCTTATTCATAATGAAGTTATCAAACGTTGATTAGCTAAAATTCCGAATTCTTTATCTGACAGGTGACATTTGGTGATCGAAAGAGTGAGACGGGGCACACTATTACACTGATTTAGTTAAAAAGCGATTATGGGGTTGATATTTTATATTACAAGTCAATAGAAAATGTTATCTGTTTCCTTAGACAAGAATTTAGCAGAAATACTTTGGTTAGGGATAGATAAAGAGAACTAATCGTCACGTGAATAATAGATTTTCGGACTGAAGACAAATTGACTAACTTACCATACCACAAAATAATTTATCAATTTTCCTAATAATTGTATTATAAATTTCATTTCTTATGTACAATTCATTTGACTGACTGTATTTCACTCCATTTCCCATTACTATAACATTACTATTTTGTATAGGTGACGATATATTGTTTGAAAATGATTTATTATTGGCAACACTGCTTTCCGCCATCTTTGTTATCTCTGCTTTCAAATCATCGTAAGATTGCTTTACTTGATTCTCCAATTTCATCATTTTACCATCAATAGTATTTTCATGATTCCTCGTTTCCTTTATATAATGATTCGTTAAAATTGTATTTATTGTCCGATAAATTTTAATATCATTTCGTAGCTTATGCACTATGTCGAGTTTTTCATCGACAGATTTCGATATTTTGATTAAATTATCGTTATTGTTGCTACGATTATTTATATCGATTGACAATTTCAATTCTTTTAATGCTAGAGTATTTTTCTTTAGATTATTAACGAATAATTTGAGTAAATGTTTGCGTGATGGTTCTTTCTTTGATTTGACTGTCATTTTGATTATTTTTATCGACTTCTATAATGTTTTTCACTTTATTAATCACTTCATATTCTACAAAACTGCATTAACGAGTTGCTATAACACCATTAGTATTATGACTTCCATCGAAAGTTTGTAATCGATACATAGCATTGGCAAGCCGTGTCACGTATCAACGTAATGTTTTTAATTTCCCTTTCATTTAACTTTTGATTATAAAGATTATGCGCGAAGGTTGAAGTCGATTATTGAAATTAGGTAACTTATATCGTAATGTTTTGTTTAATATTTCAATTTTGTCGAATTTTACTATAAAAGACACTGATATTTAAATTAATTTCTTTTGGAATATCACTTTTCTTTAGAAAACACCCTCGCTGAGGTAAACATCCGAACTAAAGTAATTGCTACATAAATCTGCGATGCCGTCTGCGTCAATTGTTATCAGGAAGATAAGGTATTTCCTTTGAATTAAATTATAATTTGCTCTTATCAAGGTGTTATCGGGATATTTCTTCGATATCGTACGACCTTGTCCATTGTTCTTTTTATTTAAATGTTTAGAATCTCCGCCTATCAAAGTCTTGAATGGCTATTACGAATTTACTACGAGTTGAAGCTAGACTAATTCCCATCTAAAATCCCAGATTTTGCTCCAGACTTTTTCGGAGATATAATAATTTATCGCAAGGTAAAGACTTCGATTCTAAAGCGGCAGTAAGGAGCGCACTAGCGGATCCAGGGGGATATCCCCTCCCCCAAAAGCAACAGGGTCTACCCATAATAAATCTTGACTCCTTCACCCCCCAAACCAAAATCCTGGATCCGCCACTTTAAGAGTTTCTCTAGAGATTTCATTGATTCTCATGCAGTAATTTTTTACAGGAAATTGTCCTTTAAAACGGCATGAATATTGTTTTCAGTATGTTTTACTACAGAGTAAAAATATTCTACGTACAACTATATGAATGCTAACGACATCTGTATATTTCAATGTCAGACAATTGTACTAAAATAAAGTACCATATCATGTCAATAGATGGCGACACTGCAGTCACAGATATAAAGACAGTTATGGTCAATAATCTACACTATATCTAGTCTGTGGGCCTACCACAAGCTCTTAAAACAGGGTTAAAATAACCTTATTTGTCTTTTGTCACGTTTTGACGCCGGATGTCAAAGAAAGACAAAAGTCAAATAAGGTTATTTTAACCTTATTTTAAGAGCTTATGGTTCGCCCTCTGATCATGCAAACATTTCTTTCCACCCTAATATCCCAAATGCACGTTTTTTTTGTAGAAAATATTTGTTGTATTTCACACAAAATTTACTCGGAAGTACCTCCACCTTACAGAATACCGCAGCCAAATAACTTTATGTTGTGTTCCTTCCTGAGTAAGGTCGCTAGAGCTCATAGGGGAGGGGGAAGGTCGGTAACGTATGAGCGATGCTTCGTGTGTTGCAAGCGTCCATATGGCTACGGTAACCGCTTACCGGGAACATGCTCGCTTGCCGATATGGTCGTATAAATATTTTTTTTTACCCTGTCCAGAATGACGAATTCCCGCGAGAGATTCGCGGCGAATTCGTCCTTACTGGACATATTGAGATACCACCATGTTAGTTTATAAAAAAATAACTAAAAATCTAAAAACATACCTTTATCCTTCTGCTTTCAGCTTCAACACTCCTTTCATAATGACTATTAGCGTAAACAGGAGAATATTGTGGATTCCTATCATACGCCGGCGAAGGTAAACACAACGCTTTGATCATGTTCATACTTCGATCACACCTCCCATACGCCTCGTTTCTAGTAAGTTCCAGAACATTCGATTCATTCCTAGACTCCTTACACTCATCAAATTTCCTATCAACATTAATTTTCCCGTAAATGTTATCTTTAACTTGATCGTTATTAATCTTCTTCGGCAGTCTAAAATCATTTCTCGTTTCATTAAGTCCTTTCGTGAAATCATTCTTTATATCTGCCTTATCGTTTCTGATAACATTCGTTTTGAAGTCTGGTCTATCGTTGAGTTTGAAGTCATTTGGCTTGTAATCGTTTCGTGTGTCGTCAAAGTTTTTAACTATATCATCTATTTTCTTATTTCTGATAGCAACGTTGGCGTAGGAGCAATTCTTTGGATCTATAGCGTTGTTTTCATTTAACTGTACAATTTTATCCTGTTTTACTTTCGCTATGTAGTTTGGTACCGTTTTACCTCCTAACACGTCTTTTGCTGGAGTATTTACTGTAAGAGAGTTTGAACTGAACACTTTTGGGGATATTTCATTTTCGTTCGTCGTGTAAAATTGACTCCTACCAACTTTCTGCTGCTTAGCGTAGTATTCGAATTTTGATACTTTAGCCATTATACTAGATACTTTAGGTTTAGATTCTTGGTCGGAATTCGAGTCAGATTGGTCCAGATCTCTGAAGGGTTTCCTAGGTGCGACTGGTGGTTTATTTCTAGACATTTCTTTTAGAGTCATGTCTAGTTCTTGATCTAATTGTGTAAGGGAGTTGTCTTTATATATTTTCTGTATGTTTGCGGTTTGGTAACATTGGTTGGTTTGTTCTGAGTGATGGTTGGTGTAACCTAAGAAAAAAGAAAGTTTTGATTTATAAATTGCCTGAATATATAAGTGTGTAAAGCAGCTGTTCATGCTCGCAAAAATGCAGGGTCCAATTAATTTGATATCGATTTGACCAATTTATGTACTGGGATTAGTTCTCAAATACACAAAAAATACCAATATACAATTTTAGACGGGTTAGTGTACCTACCCCTTATGTTTTGAGTTATTGCTATCCACATATACAGATTTTGAAAAAAAAAATACAGCCCGAGAAAACGGCGAGAAAATTTTCGAAAAAAAAAATATATATATGTGATAACTTTGGCCCAAGTGACTAAGATAACATTCTAAATACATGGAATAATTTTACAAAGATATCAAAGTAAACTCACCCGTAAGACACTGGTCATTAGGTTGAAACTGTATCGGCGCCATGGAGACATGCGCTGAAGGTAGGACAGACTTCATCAGCTTCGCTTCAGCTGGGTGGTTGAACCGGAGGTAGTTGGACCTGCCTATTGTTAACATGCTCCCTGGAGGGGGGCAAATTAGGTATATTAGTTAATATTGGAAATAACAAGTAATGGTGATGATAGCTCAGTGGTAGTGACGTCGGATACCAAGACCGAAGGTCCCGACTTCGAATCTTACTTTGAGATAGATGGCGTGGCGCCACATAATCCCGTATCGCGCCTACAAAGCTCATCCTGCAGTTTTCTCGAGAATCTGCATATATACAACAGTCCGACATACAGTATACATAGGGTTACCATCTCTAAAATTTAGCAACCAGGACATGACGCGTGAAAGCCTCGGATTTTGGAGCCCAGAAGCCGGATATGTCAACCGGTTTTTTTTAACTTACTATAATAAATAATTGGACTGTTTTACAAAAAACTTAAACCGACTTCAAAGTACACTAAGAAGTAATCAAATCCTGATGTGATGACAATGGGACCAAACGGGAAGAAATTTCCAAATCGGTTAATAAATGACGGAGTTATGAGGTAACAAACATAAAATTTTGTTTTCATAGGTATTTTTTATCGTTTTTTATTGGTGTCATTCATGGCTGACTTTTTATTGTATAACGGAAGGTTAGCGGCTATCTACGACACAGGTTACTACTTTTGAAGTCGGTTAAAAACAGTTCAAAATGTCATCAATCAACATTTTATTTATTTTCAAAGATATTCATCATATCGTATATCGGTCGTCATATTTTATCATCATTGTTAATGTTAAAAAACCGAATATCAGACTTGAAATTTTTAAACCCGGACTACAAATGAAACCCCGCCCGGACGCTCCCCGGACGCCCTCTAAACTAGGACAAATCCGTTGAAACCCGGACGGATGGCAACCCTAAGTATACATGTCCGACATACGACCGTACAGTTGGACCGCGGTCCTCAGGAACGATGACCCAGCCTGGCGGAAGATCTTTCCTTTTAAATAGAGGTATCACCCACCTTGCGCCTCCATAAAACCATAGCACGGTGGTAGGGGTACTTCCCACACTACCACTACCACTAGATGACCATATGACTCTATAGACTATGAAGGCCTTAAGTATAGCACTTACCCTGCGACAGCCTGGTAGCCTTATCGACGGGCAGTCCATCGAGTAACGTGCTCCCGCTGATGGGGTAGAGAGTGACGACGGCGTGCGAGTTCTCGACGCGGCAGTGCACGCTCGCCACGCCGGTGCCCACCACGTAAATGTCGCATGTCGGGTCTGACCCGATTGTTACCCGCCCTGAGTGGACCGAATAACGAATCCTTGTGATATGAAATGTGGCGTAAACAGTAGTCAACCGATCAGAAAATTCAAATGTTTTGCGTAAAAGTGTCATGGATATCGAGATTTTGGTAATTTAAAAAAAATCTTCACTAATTACAACCTTGGTCTCTTTTTTTATGGCATAATCACAAATTAAATGTATTTTCTCAGTCTGATTTTTGAGTAGTACCTACTCTTGGATAGATGCCCTATCAAGTGTATACTTGTTGTTTACCGCTAGCCTAGTTTTATCATTACCAAAAAGAGGAGCTAATAATTGTAATTATAATTTGTGTAATTATTCATGAAATTTAAAAAATGCCCAAATACTCGTTTACCATGAGTGACCATGACTCTTTCAAAACACAAATTTTGATTTTTTGATCAGTCATGATCATGACGCCCCCTCTCATATGTAAGGGGTTGACTACTGTTTATGCCACGTACTGTATAGTTGAGTCAGTTTTCAAAGAAAGCCAAATTTTAAGGGATATCATAGACGTACAGAAAAATCTGGAGTAAAAGGAAGCCCCCCCCAAATATGCCAAGCCCTCTTGTAAATACAAGCATCACATATTATATTATACATCATAGTATGCCTGTTCGATGCAATTCTATCGAACACCGTGTTGCTGAGCCAACAAATAATATAGCGAGGCCGCACCAAGTGTGCATTTACCTCAGTGCGTACCTTTCCGGTCAGCAACGCGGTCGCATTCGTTTAGCTTCTCCATCTAGCATTATATTAGAAATATTAGACGAAATCAACATTTATTGAAGTGTTACAAAAGTCTATTATTCAGCAGTCGTACCACAAGTGTCGCGTCCCCTACAATGCCATTCGGTTGTCATTCCGCATTGAGACCTCGACTGTGAGGCTCAGTGTCACGCGATGTTACGTCCAGATTTTATATACGTCTATGGTATAAGATCCGTTTTATAGAACGTGAAAACTTACTGATATTAAAATATTATTGAGATTAAGGTAAGTTTTTATTTCGATTCACATAATCTATTCTTGAGACTTGTCAATGTATTCAGTATGTTCTGTATTAAGTATAGGGAGCTGAAATGGCGTCACTCTTCGCAAAATGACGCAGCATTAGGGTATCACTGATTTTCAGTGGGAATCATACAATAACAGTCTTAATACTGTATCAATAACAACCTAGTTTAAATAACTGAAATATGAATACTAACCTTGCTTAATAGGATGAAGCGTGACAGCGGTGCTCAGCCGACCGGTTCCGAGGCTCACCAGGTGAGGAGTGTTCGTTGCTACCCTGAAGCGTGACATTATACAATTATTTGCTAAGTTTGCGATACCTCTGGTGTTGCAAGCATAGATAGATAGATAAATCTTTATTGTACACCAAAAAACAAAAACAATAAAAAGAGAACAAAAGTACTTAAAATTAATTACTGTACAATGGGCGGTCTTATCGCTAAGAAGCGATCTCTTCCAGACAACCTTTGGATGGAGAGGAATCAATATACTATAAAAGACGGTGGTGTCATTTTATGATAAAGAAAATAAAAAAGATAAATCAATAAATAAAATAAGTACTTACATAGTTAAAATATATATTAAAATAATTTACATATACAAGTCGTTGTTTTGGTCAGCGACGTGCGACTCGGGGTCGATAATACAAATGAGACTGGTGCTAAAAAAATATAAAAAAAATACTTTATTTTTTTTAATAATAAAAGTAAAAAAAAAAAAATTTTGACAATCATGTTATAAGCTAAAGTGTAGACATAATACTCAACGGGAGTACGAGGGAGTAAAGGGGTGGGGCGATGGCGGCTTGTGCCTAGCTCTTGTCTGTGCACGAGCCTAGTAACCATACTTTGCGGTAATTTTATTTCAAATTGAATAAGGTATTTCTCAACATATTTACAGTATTTACTGGAATTAAGTCCATTTTTGGGGAATATATATTTTGTACTACCGCTCCTGGGTCGCTTGTCGCCGACCAAAACAACACCCTGTATAAATATATATATATATTATATGAATATAATAGATACTGTACAAATAAATACAAACCAAATATTATACTACGATACATATAAATATAGGTACTAGGCAATAAAAACAACAAGCATCTATAGCAATGGTTCCCAACCGGTGGACCGCGGACCACCAGTGGTCCATAGGAGCCAAAATATGGTCCGCGAACGACTTCAAGGGTGACGCATTACAGAAGTAACGCAGGAAGAACTTATTTAATTAAAAAAAAATGATAGTATCTGTTTGAAACGCGTTTGAATCTCATTCACTTGAGAAGTTTTGGTGTGTAAATAATTGGACTGTTTTACAAAAAACTTAAGCCGACTTCAAAGTACACTAAGAAGTAATCAAATCCTGATCTTATGACAATGGGACCAAACGGGAAGTGTACCCTTTCAAATAAAAAAAGAATTTTCCAAATCGGTTAATAAATGACGGAGTTATGAGGTAACAAACATAAAAAAAAAAAATTTAGAACCTTCCTCCTCCTTTTTTTGAAGTCGGCTAAAAAGCATTTTTTTTATACCAAAATTCGACAAATCGCCTTGCGTTTATAATTTTCTGCTTTGTTTGTAATTAAAAATAAGGCCGGGTATCGATTACAAGTAAGTGATGATTTGTGTGTTGATTTGAGCAATAATATTAGTCTTAATATTACCGAACTTGTGCAGAAGATGCATGATTAAAAAATCACGTCGAATGAAAATTTATTTAACTTTCTAAAAAAAAAAAGTTTTATATAAAATAATATTATTAATGCATGCTACTATTGAGTTTTTTACCATGGTTCATTTTCGGATTGATTTAATTTATTTTTATTATACATCGTGGTCCCTGCTAATATCAAAGTAATCAAAGTGGTCCCTTGTCTAACAAAGGTTGGGAACCACTGATCTATAGGCTGCGGTAGGTAACCGCTTACTATCAGGCGGGACATATGCTTGATTGCTGCCTAAGTCGTACAAAAACACTGTCCCAATTGTTAACCGTGAAATGTCACAAAAACACATAATAAAGTTTTTTTACAGTTTAAAAAAATCGGAGCACAAAGAAATGTTTAAACTCCTACGTTACGTTATAATATTGTTTGGGCAAAGTCAAGGATTGGGTACATTCGATTACCAACAGATGGCGTTACTTGTACCAGTTTAATGTGCAATAACGCGATAATGTGTTTATTGCTTTATTCATGTGTCGGAAGTTCAAGGAGGTTCTATTTGCGAACGATGGCCAATGTTGGAGCAAATATTGGTTATTATCATAGACAGAAGGAACTTCTTGTTAAATATTGTCGCGTTGTTACCCCCTTATTCATAATAAAGTTATCAAACGTTGATTAGCTAAAATTACGAAGTCTTTTTCTGACACGTGACATTTGGTGATCGAAAGAGTGAGACGGGGCACACTATTACACTGATTTAGTTAAAAAGCGATTATGAATAAGGGGGTTAGTCTTCAAGTGCGCCAAAACAATGGGAAAGGAAAAAAGGCGAATCATCTCAGCAAGGAAGAAAAGGTACCTCTACCTACTATTTCATAATAGGCTGACCAACCTCCACATTGAGCACCAGCTCGCAAGTATGACGCGTGTAAATTCCTGACACATCGCTTTGCCTTGACGATAAAGAAGATGGAGAAAGATTGCCCAGAAGATGTTTATATACATTCATGATCTAGTCTCTTCACCCAGAACTGGGTTGAAGAGGGAGTGAGAGCTTCCTCATGGATCTCTGGTGCAGGAACTTAAGTTAATTTGGCTACGATCTTCAGTAAGGTGTAAAGGCAAAGATTTGTTCTGTAATCTGAGGGTGGAGGTACCAGTCGAACTGTTCCGAATTTTGAACGGGAGCCTGTTAAGTTTGACCTCTCTTGTACAAATACACCTTTAAGCAATGATATTATAATAGAGATATGCTACCCTCATACTAAGCGGCGTTCAGTTATTGTTGTATTAGGTGAATGCGATAGATAATACGGAACGTACGGTACAGAAAGAGATAGCTATATGTAGCCGCTAAGCAAAATTACAACAATTGTCTGAATTTGTCTGCAACAATTAGCGTGCGTTAATGCGATATCTACCTCTTTTTATTATAATATCGTTGCCTTTAAGAGAGAGAATCGCAGCGTAATCGCTCCTTCTGGACAGGGTCTTATGTCTTCACCCAGAACGGGGTTGAAGAAGGATTGACAGATTCCTCATGGAGCTCTGGCAACCTTACTCACCTTAATGTTATTTGGCTACGATCTTCTGTAAAGTCGAGGCAAAGATTTGTTCTGTAATCTGATGGCGGAGGTACCAGTTGGACTGTTCCGAATTTTGCTCTCTTGTACAAAATACACCTTAAAATATGAATCAATTTCGTCTGACTTTGGCTTCCTAAATTCGTAACAAGTGAAATATTCGTGTGGTTTAACATCGTAGCATTCCACGAGGTGAAAAGGAAATGACATTCTATTTTGAGTCGGCGCCCGCGCAGACGATGCGCTTTTGCCCTTTTCGACCATAGAGTATTGATAACTAGACGCCGCATTTAAAGTATTAAAATATTTAACGGGTAAACTGAATGGTGATCTGAAATTATGGTTAAAAATGTATGACCTGGGGGCCTACCACAAGGTCTCTTGCTCTTACCTGGCTCTTAAAACAAGTTTAAAATAACCCTATTTGTCTTTTGTCCCGTTTTGACGCCGGATGTCAAAGAAAGACAAAAGTGAGCTTGTGGTTTGCCCTCATTACATTACATATTTCCAGACAAAAGGTTGTGTATTTGGAGGGTAATCTTCGGATATACTGAAACTTTAGTAATCTGTGGTACTGATTCGATTCTAAAAATTATTTCACTGACGGGAAGCTACAGCATCGCTAATTATTATAGGTTTTTTATCCCGGGAATACGGATGAACTGCGGTGGACAGCTAGTAAAAAATAAACCTCATGCTTTTGAGCCAGGTTTCAAATTTGATTGTTCGAATCTCGACTCAAAACACAGCTTCGATTGACGTCTTGCAATCAAGTGCAGCTACCGCCACAAACCAGTACTGGTCCTTGGCCACAGATTTTGAACAAAAAAAGCAAGCCAGGCAGGTAAAAGTACCCTACCATATTGCTATGGCTTCCTTCATGCAGGATTCTAGCTTTCGACAATACCACCGAAATGTAGAGTAATTGTTGAGTTTATAGCTGGTTCTCAGCAAAAACCTTCGGAAACGGTATTAGAGTATTATTAGCCTGTGAAGAATCTAGAATATTTAATTATTGGATTTTTATTTCTTACGGTATTCGGCTTCTAGTTCATTCTTAACTCTGTGCGCGGTGAAGCCCTTTGCTTCGCGCGTAACGGTTAGTTTTATTAACAGTTTATTGGCATTATCGGTTGCTCTGTTTATTTTAAGAGTCTGTATTGCGAAGTACAGTTTATAATTCAGTTTTAGTATATTACATTAAATAATATGTGATATTTGCACTAACCTAGAAACATATATGTGTAAAGATGATTTAAACCAATAAATCCTGTATAGTGATTAAATGAAAGAGAGGTAGAGCGTAGCGTTTATTCGCTCAAAGAATCTCCTTACAGAATACCGCAGGCAAATAACTTTATGTTGTGTTCCTGCGCGTGAGTAAGGTCGCCAGAGCACATTGGGGAGGGGTCGGTAACAAGAGTGATGCTGAGCGATAGCTTTAGAGTCAAGACCTACTGCAGATGGTCCCTAACGTCTTGTATTTGAGTATAGTAAGGGGCACGAGTCGTGAGCACAGATTGACACCTGCGCAGTAGTTAATTTTTCGATCTATTTGGCGGAATGAAGAAGGGAGGAGCGCTGAGCTAAACACGATTGGTTCGTCAGTCGATGCTCGTCGTCTATTGGATTCTTGCGTGTCGTTTGGCTAAAAGTGTACATGCGCGAGCTTGCCCTCACTACTGCCTATCTATGCTCACGACTCGTGCCTCATACTGTAGCTAGGGTGCTAGGAATAGTATACAATTTTTCATCTCAGCAGTTGTTAAAAATAACCATTAAAAAAAACGAGTTGGCGAAAAAACGAGACGATTACAATTAAACCATTGGTTAAATAGCATCATAAAAACAAGTGGTAGACATTAAACGGTAAATATTAAAGTTTACATTGTGCACTAGACCGGAACGTAAAGCCTCGACAAACCGTACTACGGATTGATAGAAGCAATTTTGTCTCATGAATTAAAAAAGTTGGAGAATAACAAAGTTGATGTTTGGAAGCCTCTTAATACACCGTCATCATCATCGTCAGCCTATAATGTCCCACTGCTGAGCACAGGCCTCCATTCACAAATGAGGGTGAAAGGGAATGGGCAGATACTCCACCACGCGTGCCCACTGCGGATCGGTGGAGGTAGGCTAGTGGTCAATCTACTGTTGGAATTTTTCAAGCCGCCTAGGACGCATCCAACTAGCTTAACGACTATCACAATTAAGTGATAACCGGGACCAACGGCTTTACGTGCCTTCCGAAGCACGGAAACGCTCGATTTGAAATACCACTAGGCGGTCACTCATCCAAGTACCAACCACGACAGGAGTAGCTTAACTTTGCCGATCGATTAAGAACGGCTAATCATACTACACCACGAGCGCTTCACACACTACACCATAACTACATTATATTTTTCAGCTTGGACCGATTATACCTATTTGAATTAGACGAAATAGCTATTACGTAATCCAGTTTTGGAGGTTTTCTCCTCCAAAACTGGATCGATTTAAAAAAATTATTCAAGAATCATTATAAGAAGGGCTTTGGCTATGTCTGTCGGTTTTCCTTTGTTTTTACCCGACTGACCCGGAAGGAGGGTTATGTTTTTCGAGTGTATGTATGTATGTATGTCTATTTCTTTGTGCCGCTCTGCAGCCTAAACGGCTTGATGGATGTAAGCATATGAGGTGTCGTTAGATTCGTCTTGACTGGGGGAGTGTCATAGGGTATATTATTTTTATATGGCGCCTAAGAATAAAAAAATGGGTATTAAAAATAAAAGTTTCATTATTATAACAATATGGGTATCAAATGAAAGCTTGTAAATAGACCATTCCATATATGTATATATTGTAATACTTTTATGCTACCATTTTGACGTAAACTGCAAAAAACCACATTTAATGCAAGGACAGTAGGTACCTACTGAGCCGTTACCATACGTAAATCACAGAGTTGCGATGGTTGTTAGCGTTCCTGTACCGTACTAATACAGACAACTCTTTCTGTATAAAACTAAAAAGTCTGAAATATTACCTTATAAAATTCAAGTTATATTCAAAATTCTATAGATTTAAGAGCTTGTTTTTCTCTTTTCAGTTAATTTATGTTTTACGCAGTCGGGTTTTTTGTTTCTTTTAATAATTTATTCTCTTTTCAGTTAATTTATGTTTTACGCAGTCGGGTTTTTTGTTTCTTTTAATAATTTATTTTTATTATCGTCAAAGTTCGCTGGACGTCTGATAAGGGCGTTAAAAATGGTAAGTTTTTGTGATTTTATAAGGCTCCTAATTCTTATAATAATTAATTTATGGAGTAAAACACAACCGTAGCACATACAGTGGTACCTACAGATTGCACGGTAAAATAATCATTGCTCTAGTGTCATTATCCAGAGAGGAAATTGAGGATTACGTTTGTATGGAACAAACGCCACCAGCATTTCCTCTTAATATATTAAGATATAATAATATTATGTATGTATTTTTTACGTGACTGACCAGTGAACTGATGTGACTGTGATATGACTGGTATGAACATAAGCCACCTATGGTTTTTCAGAATCCGGATATAAATAAGCAGGTATTAGTGAAGCCCTGATATTTGCCAGACAGGCCCTTCATCCGCACAGCCCTACCTTTCACTCAAGTAGATTACTTATCTGTCAAACCGTGATGACTTCCAGAGTTCCAGAGTTCGATTCCCGGTTCACATCCATCACTATGAAACTATGTTGTGTATCTTACTAATTGGTTAATAAAGTCGAAAATTACGTGAACATTTTATTGTTAGGGTTGACAAGTATGATTTACTGTTTGTATTTTTAAACCTTATTCATATGAGGATACGGTAGGTTTTACTTTATTTGTTTGTGGTGTAAAATTGTGGTATTTCAACAGGAATAGACTCAGAAACGCATGTGTTCACGTTTTGTGTATAATTAACTTTTTTGTGAGTTTAAAAATAAGATTGTTTACATTATTAAGCTTGGTCATGGTTGAAAGTAAGAATTAGTTAATTTATTATATTAATTTCAATAATGAAAACTTTTATTAAGCGATATACCCTGCGGTCTATTCAAAAATTGACGGGCCAGTTGGCGCAGTTGGTTAAGATTCACCTTACGTGCCGCAGGTCGTGGGTTCGATTCCCACACAGGACATGCATTTGTGTGCATGAACATGTCTGTATGTCTGGAGTCTGGGTGTAATTATGTATATTAAGTATGTATTTACAAACAAAAAGTAGTATATGTATTATATTAGTTATCCGGTTTCCATAGTACAAGCTCTGCTTAGTTTGGGATCAGATGACCGTGTGTGAGGAATGTCCCAGGATATTTATTTATTTTTAAAAGTGGAATATAATGGTGCCGATTCTGTTGTAAATCGCACTAAACTAATTTTAGTCACATCTCATCTCTTTCTTACAAACATGATTGAAAAAGGATAGAACATAGTTTAAGTTGTCAAATTAATCTTTGCCGTCTATTTTGCGTGTATTTAGGCGTAACCGCGATAGATGGCGACTAAAATTATATTGAAAACAAGCATTGGACTAATTTGACAGGACTAAATTTCTTACATCCTTTTCTTATGTTCTTTGTTAGAAAGAGACATAGTGACATTAAAATTAGTTTAGTTGTGAACAACAGAATCAGGGCCAATGACTACAGACAGACACTTAAAAAAAAAATCACAGTTAACTTTCTTGTGATACCCACAATAGGCGAACTTGACTTCTGAAGCATACGGCCCCCCTGGTGGTAAGCCGTTACCGTTTCGGTATGGACGCATGGCATCACTCACGCTTTACCGACTCATCCCCCTATGAGTTTTTGAACTTATTCAAAATTATTTATTCAAATATACCTTCGTAGGCACTTATGAATAGTCTGACTCTAATACCGGTTCGGAAGTTTGCATTTGCTGAGAAGCCGGCAATAAACTCAACAATTTTACTTCTTTCATAATTCATAACAAACTTAGATTACATAAAATTTACATTCTGAGGTCACTGACATCAATTGCGTGTCCCGTTGGCAAAAACTACAAAGAACACTCAATATTTAATAAGTAGGTCAAGCAGACCAGCCCCCACAAGCAGCACCGTGTGGCAGCCATCGTTCTTCTATTCACACTAAGTAGGTACATTCAGTTATGTGGCTACGGTATTCTGTAAGGTAGGAACTTCGCTAGTCAAGCTGCTCTCTTCAACTTAACCAATAATACCAATCAGCCAGTAGTAACCAAATAAACTTCACCCTTCACCGCATTAGAGCCAATAAGTGGTGTAACCGCTAGAATTACAACTGTAACAGCACACCCAGACTTAGTGCTAGTGTTAGGTTACGAAGGTGCGAGACGGTGCCTAGACTCGTATTACCGCTTCTAGCTTGGTGTCGAATATCAGCTATTGAGAGGTGTAATAACATTGATGCTGTTTCATAATCTAAAGATACCACTTAATCGAGATATCCCTGCTTCGGAAGGCACGTAAAGCCGTTGGTCCCGGTCATCAAGTAATTGTTTTTAAGCTAGTTGGAGGCCTACTAGGCGGCTTGAAAACTCCAACAGTAGGTTGACCACAAGCCTACCTCCACCGATCCGCAGCAGGCACGCTTGGTGGAGTATTGTCCATTCCCTTTCATCCTCATTGTGATAGGAGGCCTGTGGGACATAATAGGCTGATGATGTTTCAATTCATGCAATTTCATTATCCATGGCTAAATGCCAATAGGATATCTTACCACATTTTCCTTCACCGTAAATTTTAAATTGATGACCCGATTCTCCTTGAGGCTAAACTCATGCCAATTCAACAATGACATGGCGATTGATAGAGAGGCATACAAATTGCTCCTAACTCGAAGGTTGTCGAACTGTTCTATTCGATAATAAATTGCGGTTTACAATTACGTGAGATGGTTACTTTAGTTTATAATCGCCAATTTGCTGGTAGATTATTATACTGCTCATCATTATGTTTCTTCTTGTACTTTCCTGTTTTGTGGTCTATCAGCTACCATGGATAAGAGAATTAGTTATCTATCTTTCTTTGTACCACCGCCCTATGGTATCTA
This sequence comes from Polyploca ridens, assembly GCA_951394255.1. Lineage (NCBI taxonomy): Eukaryota > Metazoa > Arthropoda > Insecta > Lepidoptera > Drepanidae > Polyploca > Polyploca ridens. The sequence continues at coordinate 2,089,249 of OX596269.1, read as the reverse complement.
TTGGTCGATGTCACTTTTACTGAGCTTCTATATCGAGAAATCTAGTCTTCGAAATTAACAACGTTAGATGTTCACAACCATATTTGTAAGCATGTTCCTTGCTAAAGTCAGTTTATTTTCATGTAATCCAATTTTATTGGTATCTCAGATACTGAATCATTTACGACTATAATTATTCAAAATTTCGGCCATACTCTTCAGTATCAGAATACTAGTTTGTTTATCAAGGGTCTGTCTTGCTGGTTTCTATTTAATCTGTGGCTTATTATTCTACTCCCTCGCTCGAATGCACCTTTATGGCAAAGCTAAGTAACTTAACAATGGACCTTACTTAACCCATATTCGTTTAATATTATTAGATGCTGCTAAAAGATTCTCTCTCAGACTCAATAAACTGTGATTATTTAACCTGTACCACTTGTGAGGCCGTTGCACAGTCCATGAGATGACTCAATCGCCAAACGCGCGCATTATCTTATCTAGAGATACGGGATACGTCCGCAAATGATTGGATTGTAAACATACTACGGTTGTGAACGAGTTACTATCATCAAATTGCGGCAAAATATATCTGGTATCATGTAGTCAGTTAGTTTAGTTAGTCCCCTAATGGTGCTGATTCTGTTGTTTACAACTAAACTTTAAGTCTCACTATATCTCTTTTTAACAAAGAACATAAGAAAAGGATGTAAGAAATTTTGTCCTGTCAAATTAGTCCATTGCTTATTTTCAACATAAATTTAGTCGCCATCTATCGCTGTTACGTCTAAATCTTAACAGCAGCAATAATGTTTGTAAGACAGAGATGTGATGTGACTAAAATTAGTGCGAGTTACAACAGAATCGGGACCAATATCTACCGGACAACTAAACAAAGAGTAGAACTTATTTCTTAGGGTTTGTGATTCCTCACTTCAACAACTGGGACTTTCAGGATCATCATGCATCATTCACGGGCTAATTATCACTAGTTATTTGCGTATCTGTATCCAAATGTAAGTTTAAATTGAAATTTTCGAAAATTTTCTCTACACCTCAAATGCGTCTAAAAATTGTTTGAAATTCAAATCCAGAAGGAAGTTATAGACTGGATGTTGATTGTAACATTGATGAAGATGATCCTTATAGCCGGTTTAAGCCAGAGCAACTAATAAATTGAACAGTCGGAAGTCCTGTTGATCTATCCTTTGATTTGGGAGAATAAATGCAGTTTTTGTACTTTTTTTTTATACCACTAAGGTGGCAAACAAGCATACGGCCCGCCGGTAAGCAGTTACCGTAGCCTATGGATGCTTGCAATACCAGGAGTATCACTCGCGCGTTGCCGACCCTGAAGAAATCTCCTCACACCCTTTTTGAAGAACCCCATGCTGGACTCCATTGGGAAAACTCCTTTGAGCCCGCACAGTTCGAAACAATTCTGGTTTCAATGTGTGAGGATGGACTCCCCGTCGATGGCGAGATTTGCGATGGTAGAAGGTAGCCGTGGGCATCAAGTCGAACAATTCTTTAGAACACTCTCCGTTGTACAAGCTTTACTTACTTGGACTTAGTTGTACTTGGATCAAGTCAGGATTTTCAGCCGATGTTTGACAATACGCTTATGAACAATACAAGGTAAGGTGACGACTCAAATGACCTCTCCGAAGCAGTTATTCCCATGTTTTTAGCACTTTTAGCGCTAGCAGTAGTTTATTATGCAGGTCACGCGCCGTTATGCCTTCATTGTTTAAAGCTACTGTCAGAGATGTATGATTCATACGTGGCATATGACCTAGATCTTACTACTGTGAGATAGGGTTCAAAATTGCTCGGTAAATATCTGTTTGTGATTATGGAAAGTGAGTTCGTTTGAATTTAGACTCTAGTTTCAAGACATTTGGGAAGATTTTAGAACAGTGAGCGGGAAATCAGATCGGTTCTGTTTTTTTAGTCTAGTCCTGCAGAAAGTAAGATTATTTGATTTAAAGCAGGGTAATCCCAACATATTGCGAATGTCTCAATTTACATACAAATCTCAAACAAGCGAAGTGAGTTGCTTTCCGCTCGGATTACCATTCTCGCTTTCACTATGAGTCAGAAAATTATAAAATTGTCGAGAAATTATGTTATTTAACTAAGGAGATGTACAAAATTGCCGTTAGGTAACGAATGTTTACCTTTCGAAATGTCTACGGAAATGTCAGTGATGTCATTGTTTGTTAGAACTCCAATTTTGGCGAATCGAAAACGAATAATTTCTTCAAAACTTGTGACTTCTTACCCCCTTACTCATAAAACGTTATTTAACTAATAAGCTGATTAAGTGGTCACCTAATTAACGTCAAATTGTTTGACAATGACAGCAAGGTGACGTTATTTATTTGACCATTTATTCAGTAGATTTCGTTAAATAGCGTATATGAGTAAGGCCGTTACTCTTTATCTAACCAATACTTGGCTACTATTTAGGATTTTAACCCCCTTACTCATAAAACGTTATTTAACTAATATACTGTTTAAAGGGTCACGTAAATAACGGCACTCTATTAGCATTGTAAAATAATATGACATTATTTACGTGACCCTTGACAATTTTGCCCTCACCAGATGTCGCTATTTGGGACTGAGGTGTGATCGTAAATCGATTAATTATTTTAAGAAAAAAAAATCTTATAGGTTTGTGTATACACTAGATTTTTTTGTTTATGTAACAAATACATTATAACTAATAAAACTTTAGCAGACAATTACTATTTATTTACTCCTACACCCTACAAACGTTTCTGCGACATGAAATCTGTCACCTCTGTCCAAAGCATAGATTTAGAATTTTCTACTACAACGCAAAACATTTTGTTCCGTATTATTCTTTTACTGTTATATTTTCAATATTATTTGCTAGCACAAGCCTACAGAAATATAATTTAAATTCACTTTATTTTCTTAGTAATAAATAATGTATCGGCCATAAAATTTCCGAACGCACTCTAAGAAGCTACGCTAAGAAGCAACGAGTGCTGCCCCCTATGTAAAACACTCTCTCTGATCAACCGGCCGCGAACTGAAACGCTGCTATTAGCTGGCGCTCCCGAATTAATTATAAAAACTCGATAAAACGACACAAACTAAAAATACAAAGCCAACACGTAATACATAACGTCTAAGAACGCAACAAGCGAACTATCATCATCTGCCGGAGTACCCCAAGGAGAACGAAGCGGATCATCAACTGCAGGTGAGTAGTTGATACATTTCATTAAGTTTCTTCTACACATTTAATAGTATTTTTTTATACTGGACGTTACTCTCAATGTATTGACATAATGGCCCTGAATCTGTTGTTCACAACTAAACTAATTTTAATGTCACTATGTCTCTTTCTAACAAAGAACATAAGAAAAGGATGTAAGAAATTTAGTGCTGTCAAATTAGTCCAATGCTTGTTTTCAATATAATTGTAATCGCCATCTATCGTGGTTACGCCTAAATACACGCAAAATAAGACGGCAAAGATTAATTTGACAACTTAAAATATGTTCTATCCTTTTTCAATTATGTTCGTAAGAGATGAGATGTGACTAAAATTAGTTTAGTGCGATTTACAACAGAATCAGCACCAATATCAATAAATTCATTGCAATCTTTCATGAGCTATATGGTAAACTAACGGGAAGACAGACAGAACGTGTTTATAATAATTACTTAGTAATAATAAGGATAATCTAATATGTAGAATATAAACAATTTTAAACTAAAACAACGATTTCATAATCTGTTACGAAGACTGAACTATACGAAGATTTCATTCAATTAGATCATTCGTTCGGCGTAGGCAGCAATGGGTGGCAATGGTCAAATTAACATGTCTGATTAAATTATTTATGGCTTTTATTTTAAGGGGACGAATGGGAACATGGGAACACTGCTCCATTTTCGTTAAAAGAGCAGCTCGACTGGGGAAGTACCTCCACGTTACAGAATACCGCAGCCAAATAACTTTATGTTATGTTCCTGCGCGTGAGTAAGGTCGCCAGAGCTCAATAAGCAGATTCGGTAAAGCGTAAGTGATACCCCTGGTGTTGCAACTGTTGCGTCTGTAGGCTACGGTAACCACTTACCACCAGGCAGGCCGTATGCTTGTTTTCCGATTGAATTGAATGAAAAAATACATCTGGATGAAACTGCGTCTGATCGCTTATGCACTATAAAGTATACCCACTTAGCTGAACCTTAGGGATATTATCATGAAGAAAGTATTTATTCATTGATATATTGATGTAAATGTTTCGGTAGATGCGCAGATAATACATTTTTGGCAACATGATTTTTTGGCAGCCAAACCATGACGTCGTTTGTGTTTTACTAGTAAAGTGCAATACAGTTCAATGTCTACTATGATAGGCAATAATATGGCGAGGGCGGTGGCTGCCACACGCGTCATACTTGTGAACAGATGCTGCTTGCGGGGGCTGGTCTGTCTATGTTTGTTATTTACCTACTTATTTTAAATAATAAATAATATTGAAGCGTCATTTATAATATTTGTACGATTTTTTTTAGCGAATATTGTCGGTGAGAATATAATAAAAACTTTATATTATAATAAAATTTCTTTAGGTCATCTCAGCAAAAGCAACCTTACGAACCGGTATTAGAGTCACAAAACATATGTGCTTGAGACGGCCTATTTGAATGAAGTCATATTTGTGAATTGAGGAAAATAAATTGGATAATAATAGTATTTATTTAATGTGGTTTTCCTTATGTAATACAAATGGTATCAATTGTATGAATGAGAAATCGTGTTTATTTATTATGTCGACCTTCAGTTCTTCATCAATGAAAGTTACGTATATAATAGAAGATGATAAGTCTCGAATACGAATAAATGTACACCAATCAAAACATATGAATATTAAAAAAATATTCATATGTTTGTATTAATATGGTTGGTATGGCTATACCTACTAACTCACATTTTCGGGAATCACAAAAAAAAAATTATATTTTATAAATGTTCAGGTAAATTAAGCCATTTATTAGTGCAAAAAAAATGAGTCGGTAGGTAGTTTTAAGGAGGTACTTTAATCCTATGAATGAGGATGAAACCGCGGGAGACAGCTAGTCATCAATATAAGTTCTTAAACCTCAAGACATTTTTCATAAACTCACTCGAGTAAAAGTGAAATTCGTCTCTTCCGTAACTGGTTCCGTGGTGTAGTGGTTATCACATCTGCTTTACACGCAGAAGGCCGCCAGTTCGATCCTGGCCGGAATCATATCTTTTTTATTTTTTTTGCCATTGGAACAATTTGCGACAGTAATAGAAGTGGTATATATTTCTAGACAAGCAATAATGAGGTTAATTCGCCTAGACGGTCTCATGCAATTATAGCATTGTTGTCTACAATTACTGCTAATAAGTCGTAGTAGTTCAGTGTTTCTACTTCTTACTCTATGGTGTTACTACTTCTTACTCTATGGTGTTACTACTTCTTACTCTATGGTGTTACCTATATTACAATAGCTACCAATATTAGGTACACAATTTTTTGAATCATAGATTTGACGATGATCTTCTAATCTCGGTATTTAGAGTTCCGCACCGAAGGGTGCCAAACGGAACCCTATTACTAAGACTCCGCTGTCCGTCCGTCTGTCAGTGGGCTGTATCTCATGAACGGTAATAAGTAGACAGCTGACATTTTCACAGAATATGTATTTCTATTGCCGCTATAACAACAAATAATAAAAATGAAGAAACGTCTTTTTTTTTGGATTTTTTTCAGAGCAATGTTGAGTTACTTAATATTGTACGGAACCCTCCGTGTATGTGGTCCGACGCGCGCTTAGCTGTCTTTACTGATTTTTAATTCTAAACTGTAGTTATTTTTATTAAAATGTGAAATCACGGCAAAGTACTCGGGAGTCTCGGGGGACGCAATGGGCTCTTACTCGAAATTTTTTTTGGCTCACGTCAAGTCTTGTCTATCTCGGATCTCTTAGGACGTCAGCAAAGATTTTCATAGGGCATCGTGACGTTTTAAATTCTTTGGACGTCTGCTTAGCGTAGCGTAACTTTCATGCAAATCCGTTCAGTAATTTTTGCGTGAAAGAGTAACTAACATCTATACATTCTCACAAACTTTTGCGTTTATTATATCAGCTAGGATATGGAGTAGTTAGGATTGATGTATGTAAGTATTAACATAGTATGGAGTGTGGGTTGTATAGACTAGCAAATGCAAGAGTGGCACAGTTTATTTATTTACATACATTGGTATTTGCAATGGACTGCACTCTATCAAATGTGTTAATGTTGCCAATTGCATGGCGCCATTCACTGACGTCATCGCGTCGATGGAACTGAAATGTATCTAGAGGATCTATTACGTAACATTGTTGCGATTAATTTCTATCAATATGACATAGCGCTTTGACAGTTGCTGTTGCAAATAACTAGGGATGATTCCTAGATAAAAAAAATATAATTCTCATTAGTCCGTCAGTTAGACTATCAAAAAATATTGGACACGTATTTTTTGTTTTACCAAATTAATAACAATTTACAAAGATAAAGCGAGTCAACGTTCGGGAGTGGGACACGCGATATCTTCGTATTTTTTTGTTTAATTGGCAAAAGAAAAAATACGTGTCCAATATTTTTTGATAATTCAAAAGACGGACTAAATAGATTTTTTTAGTCATCTAGCCCATTGGATTTACTTTTGATATTTGGATAATTTTCACGCAAGTTTTAGATTACTTATGTGATGACATGAGGTTGTATTATTATCAGCCCGATTATTTGTGAGCATTGCTTTATAATTACTAAATCAATCTTGTGATATAAAAGCTTCTTCATTATTATCATTAGAGCCGAAAACCAGGCTTTCTAATTTTGACATTTCAGTGCCTTACTTACCAAATTAGATAGAATTAAAATTTTGGAACATTTTATAGTCTGATGGATGATGTAATATACCGCTTTATAATATCTTGGAACACTGTTATCTGATCCCAAACTAAGCAGAGCTTGTACTATAGAAACCAGATAACTAATATGTTGATACTTGTAAATTTATTCATAAAAGACCCCCAAGACTCGAACAAGAAGACATGTATCCTGGGTGGGAATCGACCCACGACCTGGACGTGACAGTCAAGGTCAACCTCTACGCCCGACCCGTACACGTGTTGTATGAAATAGAAATTGATTGCAACAAAATAACGTCATACACGTAATACAGAAGGCATATTGATATTTGATGAGTTCGTCCTTTTAATAGTTCGTTTAGATGTGATTCAAAATGTGTGCAGAATTAATTTGTTATGTCTGTCTAGTATTTCAATAGTCAGTGGTAAGGGTAAAATTATTCAGAGGAATCATTGTCTATCTGCAATTTATCTTGATGATCTTGACTATTTCGATATTAGATATGGATTTAAATGCAGAACATGATGTGATAAGATTACAGTTTGAAGAGAATTATCTTATATTTTGGGAATGAATAACATGAACGGCCATACCTACCATCATACCATCATTACGCTTTTTGAAAATTGCGGTCAATGTTCAAACTTTTTCCTTTCAAAATTCCGCGCTCCGTCGTAATTGTTTTACTGGCCTGGCTAGCTTTCAGCCTCAAATTAAAACATCTGTCGCCTATCACCACTATTCACCACTGGTATACCGGCAGTTGGACCCAATTATAACCAGCCTACAGACACCTTAGCGCTTTCGGAGTTTACGGCTCTGTACGCCATCATGCACTTATTCGACCGACACGTATGTATGTAATATTATTGGAACCTGCAATATATATGATAATCTATTAGGGCTTCCAACCAAATATACAAAATTTCATAGGTGTTTGTATGTATGTTTGTCCACGCATATCTCCGAAGATATTAATCAGTGTAACCATTCTTTTTTTATTAGTTTACATTTACTTTAACTTAGGGAACAGTGCAAGTTTCATCGAAATCGGTTCAGTCGTTTTCAAGATATGGACAAATATGTGTGACGGCCTTATTGATACGACGGCGGTTTATTGATACGAGCTACGGGTGAGGTGTCAAAGGAAAAACATCTCAAAACCTTGGTCAAATTCTAGTGCACTTAAGAAACACTAAAAATGATTCAGTATTTTTCAAAATAAATGGACAAATATGTGTGACGGCCTGGCTTATTGATACGAGCAACGGATTAGGTGTCAAAGGAAAAACATCTCAAAACCTTGGTAAAATTTTAGTGAATTTAAGAAAAACTAAAAATGACGAAATAAAAAAGTAATTTAAAAAAATTAAATCTTCTTCAAAATACACTAAAAAGTATGAAATAACTCTAATCTATAAACCATATCAACTCCTTGAGGAATTTCTGGCACTTTTTAAAGAGTTATTTCTTATTAATAAAAATACTATTGACCTAAGTACTAATATAAACTCCTTTCATCTGGCAGCACTGGCGGTGTAAGTAAAATTATTTTTCGGGAAAACCCCACATATCGATAGCAGGCGGCGCTCTCACTTGTGTTATGATTTTTGATTCCTTTCTCTCATCAGGTCGCGTTCCAAGTATGAATCACTCACGGCTAAGTCACTATTATAAAATTAGACGTCCAAGTCGAGAACCCAAATAAATTATGAGAAACGCACACATTCTGACTATCATTCCTTCGTCACGCGTGTTGCATATGACACAGATTAGGTAATCATTAACAGATGGGTTAGGCTACGATTAGTTTTATTAACAACTACCCGCGTTACCGAGATAAAAAGTAGAGTACGTCTCTCTATACCATAGTCTACTTTTCTTATTATCTGGGCTAATCTGCCATCAGTCTTGAAACTATGAGCAGATATGTTACATAGTTGCTCTCATTTAGAAGAGTACTTCCCATTGGGAAGTCCCTTTTAGTTTCGCCATCGCGCTTCCAAGTTTTAGAAAACATGGCGACAATTAATTGATGGTCAATATAAAATTCCTAATTAACAAGAGCATAGCTTGAATAAGGTCATATGCAAATGGGGACTTTGCGACACTGTTTTTGACCTTTTTGTTTTTCTTACTTGAGGTTCGAAGAGTAGAAACGTCAAACTTGTGGTGCTGGCCTAATGAAAATAAAACTTATTTTAAAATTGTTTTTTTTTGTGGAAATCTTATTATCTGTCGAAGATGGCTATTGAGGATTTGAGAGGATCCAATACGAGATTTTCGAATTATACAGATAAATCCCCAAATTATGGAGAACAGAGCAGGCAGATATGATGTTTTCACTTCAAGAATTAACGCCTCTGCGTGTTTAGAAAATTAATCTATGACATAAACCAGGAATAAACAGTTGTGTCGGTGTCGACGACCCCTCATAGTTGCATCAATTCAGCTTAATTGTCAGTGCATTCGCTCTCGTTTGTTTTGTTAGCAATCAAACGGACGCTTTTGATGTCGCCTCTGAAACATTGCTTCCTCTTTGTGTGTTTATATTTTTTGAGATTTTTAGGACAGTAGTCCATTGTTTTGTTGTGGTCTCTATGCGGTTGGGATAGACATGAATTTCGTAGGTTTGGGTTATAAAGTATGACACAGTAATCAATGTTCTAGACCCTACGGCTGAGCTAGCATGAAACTAAAAAAAAACAAGTGTCAAGAATAGATCGTGTTAATCGAAAATAAACCTAATATGACTGGTGCAGGTTCCAAATTCAATTGTTTTAATCTCGACTCAAAACTTGATTTGAGCAATGCTTGACGTTATAAAATGATCGAATGACGATGTAAAAACTGTAATTTGACTGTAATTACAATTTTGACGTCAGAGAATAACCCAGTTACCTCGACCTACTGTAATTTTATTGTGACACAAATCTAGGCTGTCATGTGAAATAACTCTAATCAAATAAAGGCAATCCCTTGAAGGCCGAGTGTGAGAAGCCTTATTGTGTGACGCCCTCGCGTAGCGAAATTACTCTTGCACGCGCAACTTCAAAGTCCCATAACTTTTTCATTTCTAGAGATATTTCAATGATTCTTTCACATTTTCGTGTCATTTTACTAATTTTTTTATAATTAATCCATAACAAAACAAAAAAACTTCTCCATTGCAAATGGCGTGACAAACTGTTAATGACCGGACGGACAGACGGCTTGTGACATCTAGCACTATACATATAGCTCCAGACAATACGTCAGTAACCAGTATCTACATATGACCATGATTTCCCACAGTGTAAAGAAGCATTCGCGGGGTCAACAAGATTTATCTGAAAACTCGACATAGTCTATGTCATTACATAGACTCTGGCCCTGATTCTGTTATTCACAACTAAACTAATTTTAATGTCACTATATCTTTTTCTAACAAAGAACATAAGAATAAGATGTAAGAAATATAGTCCTGTCAAATTAGTCCAATGCTTGTTTTCAATACAATTTTAGTCGCCATCTATCGCGATTACGCCTAAATACACGCAAAATAAGACGGCAAAGATTAATTTGACAACTTAAAATATGTTCTATCCTTTTTCAATCATGTTCGTATGAAAGAGATGAGATGTGACTAAAATTAGTTTAGTGCGATTTACAACAGAATCGGCACCTATGTCGAGTTTTCAGATAAATGTCACGTCATCGTACAAGGCCCGGGTCTGCAATTAAGCAATGCGACGATCAGCCATTATTATGTTATTAAAGGGCAATCAGGGTAGAAAAACTTGCATTGCATAATGTTTGTTGATTTCAAGATCCCGTCCGCTATTGACAAGAACCCTAGTGACAACGTTCTTTTCTTTCGGCCAACGGATCAGTGTTGCCAGACGTCCCGATTTTTAGTCCAAAATTAAATGTCCCGCGCATAGAGGGACAGGCCCAGTCACGCTTTTCGGGGATTACTCGACGGCGAAATCATCGCTGGAAGTAGAAGTGGGAAATTGTAAAGACACCACTGCATAGAAATGGCACCAGCTTTCCCATGACGCGTGGTGTTTTTTAATGGTTCTTAAATGCTAAAAGTAAAAAATGGCTTTAAAAGTAAGGAACCCTGCATTGGCATGGTCGGTCATTACTCGACTAGTAAAATATTTATATTGTAAATTGTAATGTAACTTTGACAGCACTATTATATTACAATATAGACATTATTTTGGGTTCTAAAAACAAATATGTTTTTTATAGCAATTATGCCGGGCATACACGAGCCTAGTTTTTCAATGTAGTTTAACAAACTAGTGCCAGTAAGATAGTAAATCTGTATATAGGTAGAACTAGTTTTTTAGGATAGTGAAAAAGAGAATAAGCTGGCTTTTCAAGCTAGGATAGTTTAATTCTTTTTTAAACTAAGAAGGCGGCAAACAAGCATACGGCCCGCCTGGTGGTAAGCGGTTACCGTCGCCATATGGACGCTTGCAACACTCGGGGAATCACTCACGCGTTACCGAACCTTCTACCCCTCCCCTATGTGCTCTGGCGACCTTACTCACGCGCAGGAACACAACATAAAGTTATTAGGCTGCGGTATTCTGTAAGGTGGAGGTACTTCCCCAGTCGAGCTGCTCTTTGAGCGAAAAACTCTGCTTGAACTCCTTCGCATATTTTACTCGTCTTGTGTAGGTACTAGCTTCGTAAGGTCGTTGGTAAAAAAAATCTCAATACCTGTGGGTGCCAGGGGCCCAAGTCTGACATTACAATTGTGTTCCAATTAACTATCAGTGGTGTCAAAATTGGCACATATTACAGTTTTGGTAGTCTACTAACACAATAGCGTCATAATGGCGCCATAATAGCTTTCCGATGATTTTCCACTGAAACTACAATCGTGCCATAATGATCTTTTAGTTTTCAGTTTTGTACTAAAATTCTTTTCGTTCATTATGAGACCATTATGAATTAGTAGAGTGCACACATCAGCTCAATGATAATGGAATTGCAATATTATCGTGTCAGTATGACATTTTAGCAGACTTGGCCCCCAGGTATATTGTATTCACAAACGATCACACAGTACATTTAATGTCAGTAAACGTATACGTTACATTTATAAAAAAAACTGATAAATTGTAATATTCTACTATCTTTTGTATGACGTCACACACAATCTTACGTACACAAAATAACGGCATAAGTCAACTCATTACAGTAGTAAATGAGTATTAATAATTAATAATGACCACTTGAGATGCTATCAATCAGTGTCAGTGACCTCAATGACATAACCGAGATACTGGCATTATTATTAATAATTATTATAATCATTTGATTACTCGTTGATCGACCTACATAATCAGGGTAATGAATTGATGTACATGTTTATCACAGTAGAAGATGTAATCTCAGCAGTGTCCTTGAGATAATTACCTACGATAATTTCATATGAATGATACGCCATTGTAAAAATAAGAGACTTCGCGGATCGACAAATAATATCGAATAATGCATTAAGACTGCGTATAAAGCAAAATAACATATCGTAGAATTGAAATTAACCCAAGAAAATAATATTTAAATGAAAAAATATTTTTACATGGGTATTTTCATTATATACACGAGGGTTCTCCCTGAGCAAAAACATAATGGAATGAAAATTCCTCGATAGAAAAAAATCACAAAGATACCTCTAATAATAATGCATTTTCGATTTTATTCCTTCACGGTGTATCTAATTAAGACAAAAAATCGATAAATAATATCACCAACGTATTGCCGAGGGCTCACACTAACGATTTTTTAAAATATTCTATACTTTACGAGTTATTTAGATTAGAAGTCTTTGGCGCTTAGTTCATTTTTGTTCCGCGAAACACGCTATCGTCCGTCTCATGCCACGCGAATATTAGACATGCGTTTGTTTCATCTGCCAGTCGCTATCTCTCCGTTGAGACGAGTAGACTGTGCTACTTTGCGCCAGCGGTGACCAAAATAATCGCGTATATTATTATTTCTACTAAAGCAGTGAAAACATGGCAAACAAAAAAAATTCTATGAAGAAACGTAATAAGAGAGAGATTAAAAAGATTAAAGATAAAATGATAGCTCATTGCCGGAGGTATGTATCTGAATGGACAATTTTTTATTACCATTCATGATTTAGGTACTTATATTTTTAGGCCGTACCTGTAATTGTTATGTATTAGTATGTGTCTTGTTGGTGATCCAATAAATTAATAAATACCTAGTTCAATTATATTTATTTATTAGTTACTTGAGCTCTGACATTTTAGTAACATGTTATAATAATTTTAGTATCTTGCGATACAATATCGTCATTGAAACAGATATAGGATTTGATGATTTTGAGTTGAGCAAACTATATGTATATTTCGATAGCTGATAATATTATCCTAACTATAATCTATATACCTATATCAAAGAAATTCGTGTTAGTTTACACTATTTATAACTCAAAACGACTGAACCAATTTGGCTGAAAATTGGTGGGGAGGTAGCTTAGAACCAGGAGAAAGACATAGGATACTTTTTTTAGGGTAGGGTAGGGTAGGTTTACGCGGACAAATGCTTCGGCGCCCCCGCGTATCCAGCCGGCAGCGATAGGTAGGAACGCCGTGGGGTTTTGGTCAGTAGGAGTCTGACATAACCCGGCCGCTACCCCCGGAGTGCCCGGGTATCCATGAGGATATCCCAACGAAAAAAGTAAGAGTAGGCTAGGGTAGAACACCACACAAACGAAGTCCCGCCGGGCCAGCTAGTCCTAATCCTAACTAATATTATAAATGCGAAAGTGAGTTTGTTTATTTGTTTGTTACGCCTTTACGCCTCAACTACTCATTGGATCATCATGAAATTTGGCATGCAGATAGCCTATGGTATGGAGAAGGACATAGGCTACTTTTATCCTATGTCCTTCGAGGAACGCGGGTCAAACCGCGGGGGACAGCTAGTAAACTATAAATTTTTGACTATCCATCTTGCTTCGATGCAATATATCGTCACTGAGCTATAGAATGTAGTATACGCAAACTAAATAGATACATTTATTTGACCGCTATCTCATATTATTTCTTTTCGACTATCCATCATGCGATGCAATATCGTCATTCAGCGATAAAGTAATTTGTTTTTTTTTTATACTACTAAGGTGGCAAACAAGCATAAGGCCCGCCTGATGGTAAGCAGTTACCGTAGCCTATGGACACTTGCAACACCAGGGGTATCACTCGCGCGTTGCCGACCCTGCAGAAATCTCTTCATAATATGATAGATTGAAGAAATAATAATATGAATTATTTATTTTCATGTTATTATGCCTGATGCCTACCGTCATACACAAATACTAAATTGATATAGTTTGATGCTTAGGAATTGTCCGCCATATAGTTTTTTTTTCGAGATAGCGGCCTCTATTGCAGCCTCTATATTTCGATAGCTGACAATAACAAGAAATTTACGACTATTTATATTGCTTGCGATGCAATATTGTCACTGAGCCATAGGATGTAATAAACGCAAACTAAACTAGTAATTTTATTTTTCTTCACTTCCTTTTTGACTTTCCATTTTGCGATGCAATATCGTAATTGTGCGATTGTGCGAGTAGCACATAAACAGGTTTTATTAGACCACTACCTTATACATATAATTTCTAAGCTGATTTTTAGTTATCATTCCTTTATCTTATGCACGTGTTACTTATTTCAGATCAACGCCGAATCTATCTGTAGCGAATCTAGAAAATATTGCCCCAAATGATTCTATGGTTGAACAAACACAGCAGACCCGTTGTAACGATAATTTGATACCTGGAAGGCATGTTTTTTGTATTTAGTATTTTTGTTTGATTTGTTAGTGAGTATTGTTTCGATTTATTTTTGGTACCTAAAGAGAAAGAAAAAATAAAAAATATAAAAACAGAACAAACAATAAATACTACACAAAAATGCAATGTTGCATGATGCCAGGAATAGGTCTCGACTCAGCATTGTGCTTAGGTTCGTAAGAAAAACTAACCCTCGCGAGAGCATTTTCCATAGCAATTATTTACTCAACTAGCCGTTTGACACAAATAGTAGTAGCCTTTTGTGTATTTTAGAGATGGCAAAATCCGGATTTCTTCAAATCCGGATTCCAAGTTTATCATCATATATAAATCCGGATTATCCGGATTTTTCGAATTTCAGTGTTTTTTTTGCAATCTAGTAATTTTAAATTGTATGCGTAGTTGTATGCTAAATTATTAGTAGTTTGAAGAGAGGCGTTATATTTTCCATGGCTTTTGAATAAAAATTAAATAAAACAGCAAATGTTATTAAAAAAAATATTGAATTGCGTTTGGCCACTCAGCCGACATTAAGGATAATGACGAAACCTAAGTTGGAGTACGCTTACCCAGATGAAACCTATTCACTCTAGCCTTGAAAGTCTCTAGATTGTTAGAGACGGGAAACAGACATCGGAAGCAAGTTCCACTCCCTTGCCGTCCGCATTATAATGTATAATTGAGGATGCAAAACACTGTCCGTAATTTCGGTATGTCAACAACGTACGGGTGAAAATTTTCCCGTTTCTTGTGGTTTGGAGTAAAAATGGGGATGGTGGTTGGAATAAGGTTGAACAATTCCTGCACACTCTCTCTAAAATATACCCTGTAGAAAACCGATAAGGCAAGCAGCCTTTCTTCGATGGTCGAGGCTCGTGAGTTTTGCTCTAATTAAAGTCTCATCTCCGATGAGTCTTCTGGTTCGGCGGTTTATTGAGTCGAGGGCATGAGCGTGGTGGAAAGGACTCCGTTTGGCGGTGAAAAGACACGCCTGCGTCTTGGTGGCATTAAAAGTGATTGGCATTTCCCCAATCGGAGACTGCCTGTAAAGTCACGTTCAAATGCTCTACCATGGCCTTTCGCAACAATTGGATCTAGTGTCGTGATCACACCGACCCATCGTCCTCCTCGGGGCCGCTTCTAGGCCCCCACCCCGATTGTACACGACCCCGAAGGTCCCCGTTTAGTCACCTTTTACGACAGGCAGGGGAACACCGTTGCTGTGATTCTAAGCCCCAGCTACAGGACAGGAGGGTCGCTACGAGGCACTGCTGCGCCTCGGCGGTGTCGTCTTCGGGCGGGATCGACCCTCTCCCGATTCCAGTTTACTTAGGACCATCTTATATGGGCGGCCCCCACGGATCCTCGTTGAGTCCATCCAGGAGCTCATACCAGGAGCATTTTTTGGCGTCTGAAATGGCGATCGGCATCGCAACTGTAGCCGCGCGATAAGCCATATCGAGACTGGCTGGAGTTCGCCTTCGTCTCCGGGCTCTGGTGTATACGCGGCGGCTCCGCATGCAAACTGCACGAATTTGCGCGATTTCTGCCGACCACCAGTACACCGCCCGGTGCTTGGGGTGACTGGACCGCGGCATTGATGCATCGCAAATTTGCGCCACTCCAAGAGTACCTATGTCATATTATCCGTTACCTGTGGATGTCATTTTGTCCACATAGCGTACTAAAAAATCTAAATTCAACAATAAATGCAAAATGAATATTATGTACGGAACAAAAAAATTCAAATGCAATATTAAATACTTAAGGAGTGCAATAAATGTATACAAGGTAAAATCATGAAAAATATAATAATAATACAAAAAAACCTGCAATTAAAAAAAAAATCGTAACATACTAATGTTATCTTATGCACATATTACTTATTTCAGATCAATGCCGAATCTATCACTAGCGAATCTAGAAAATATTGCCTCAAATGATTCTATTGTTGGAAAAACACAGCATACCCGTTGTAACGATAATTTGACACCTGGAAGGCATGTTTTTTTTGTACTTAGTATTTTTGTTTGTATTCAAATTAGACAAAGACAACTCAAAATAATATCACAATTTATTGATGATTATGTATTGTTTTTTTTATTTCAGCAATGATTTCATAGCAAATAATAGCGAGACCACATCATACTATCACACAATGGAACGTGTTCTGAATGATAACGAGAGTATTTCACGAGATCAGTATGTATTGTTTCGATTTATTTTTGTTACCTAGAGAGCATTTTCCACAGTGAATCCTATCTAATATTATAAATGCGAAAGTGAGTTTGTTTGTTTGATACGACTTCACGCCTCAACTACTCACTTAACGGATCAACATGAAATCTGGCATGCAGTTGCTGTGTTGCAAGTTGCTGATGAATGATTCTGGCTACTAGGTTATGTCTGTGCAAGTACTCGCCGTTAACAAGATGAGAACAACCGGAAATAATATGCCTAAATGACTCTCCGGTATGGTGGTATGCCCGACAGTTGACGAACGTACCGTCCTTCAGGATATATTATATATTTTTTTTATTACAGATGTGAATTTACGGAAAGAAATGACGATCCCTTGAGTAACGACGTAATGATAGTTGAATCGAATGATGAAGAGGTTTTTCCACGAGAACAGTACGTTTCGAATGATTTCTAAGCGCTAATTTTATTGAATGATTCTACCACGTTTTAGCAGTATTCAAAAATATTCTACGATATTGAATATAAAAGTCATTTATTCTGTTTCAGACTCTCTAAATTACAAGTTTATAAAGGAGTTTCTAAGAAACGTAATAGAAAAATCACCAGCAAAAAATGCGACCCAGATCAAAATTTCTATGACGCTGGAGAAAGACTAATTATAGACAAGTTATACTTTTTCGAGAAATTGAAAATTATTTCCAACCATGCCCCTCAATTTGGCTGCACACTAACCAACTTGCATATAACGGGAGAAACGAAAATGGGTCTATGTTCGAAACTGAAACTTTCTTGTGACATGTGTAACGCTGATTTTTTTGTGAATACAACAGATCCACTGCCGACACAAAACTTAGATATAAATACCGCTGCAGTTTCTGGTATAACTAGCTCTGGTATTGGATTAAAGCAATTTCAAGGAATATGTGCTGCAATGAATCTACCTATATTGACAGCACAGATGTTCGATAAAAAGCACGTTGAAATTTGTGAACATTGGGAAAAAACAGCTCACGAAACTATGGCAGCTGCAGCAGAACGTGAAAGACAAGCTGCAATAGAAGAAGGTAGAGTAAAGAATGGAGTTGCAGTTATTGATGTGATTGCTGACGGCTGCTGGTCTAAGCGTTCGTACAAGAGCAATTATGCAGCGCTTTCTGGAGCAGCAGCTATAGTTGGTAGGAAGTTCAAAGAAGTTCTCTTCTTAGGAGTAAAAAATAAATACTGTTGTATTTGTGCTCGTGCGCAAAATAAAAAAGAACCGCAAAAAGAACACAAGTGTTATAAAAATTACACGGGTTCTTCCTCTGGAATGGAGGCCGATATAATTGCGGAAGGATTTAAAAATTCCATTGATATGTATAACATTATATATGGGCGAATGATAGCGGATGGCGATTCGAGCACCTACTCTAAAATCTTAAAAGAAAGGCCTTATAAGGATATTACAGTGGAGAAAATCGAATGCCGTAACCATTTGTTACGCAATATGTGTAATAAATTGGTTACCGTCAGTAAAGACACCAAATATCCTTTACATATGAGGAAAATGTTAACGACTCAGAGAGTTCTCGCTATCAGAAAAGTTATCTGTTCCGCTATACAAAAACTTAAAGATAATAGTGCTGAATTAGGAGTGCGTATAAATAAATTACATGCCGACATTTCAAATTCATGCAACCATGCATTTGGTCATCACAATGAATGTCAAGACTATTATTGCTGTAGTGAAAAGAAAAATGAAGACCTTGTACCGAGATTAAAAAGTTCTGCGTTTTGGGCTAAAATACAATTTATTGTGGCACTAGTTGCAAAACATTCGCGGAGTCTGATAAATGATTGTGATAGTAACGCCGTCGAACAATTTAATAGCATAATAGCAAAATTTGTAGGTGGTAAGAGAACTAATTTAATACAACGGCAGACATATCAATCCAGATGTGCTGCTGCCGTTGTATCATTTAATACCAAAATGCCATTATACAATTTGCAGAAATCGCTTTTAGGCAAAAGCCCGAAATCCAAAACTAAATCATTTGAATCAAAAATAATTCGATGCAACAAATTAAGAAAATTTAAATCGGCAAGGAAAATTAATTTTACTAGAACGCTGAGATTGAATACTGCCGAAGATAAACATTATGGGACAGACAGCTGTCAAAAGCCTGATATGGAGCATAATATTTATGAGCTAGCAAAACAAATTTTTTTGAAAAACCTTGAAAAAACTGACCTCGAGAGATTGCAGATCGAACGAGCTACTATCTTACAAAGAGATAGTAGTGAGTGGTTAGAGCTCCGCAGAAATTTGCTAACGGCATCAAATTTCGGAAAAATTATCAACCGCCGCCCAACCACCAGCGCCAGTATTGTAAAAACGTTATTATATAAAAGTGATATTTCACATGTAACTTCAATAAAACATGGCGTAGATAACGAAGCAATTGCTCTCAACCAGCTCGCGAGACAAGAAGATGTGCAAATAAGCCCATGTGGCTTATTTATAGATAGTGAAATCCACTTTTTGGCAGCTACCCCTGATGGTTTGGTCGATAACGATAAAATTGTAGAGATCAAATGCCCAATATCTGCCTTCAAAATGCCTATCAAAGAAGCCATTGAGAAGAAAAAAATAAAATTTTGGACAATAAAAAATAATCAAATGGTTATTAACAAAAATCACGCTTGGTTTTATCAAGTTCAAGGACAGCTACATATAAGCAAAAGAAAAATGTGTCTTTTTGCTGTGTGGTCTGGTGAAAGCCAAATGGTGACAGTTGAGAAAATATACCGTGATGATGATTTTTGGGAAAAGAAAATGATAGGTAAACTTACTGAATTTTATATGGAGCACATATTACCAGAATTAGTCGATCCACGACAAACGAGGAATATGCCATTGAGGCAACCAATAAAACTAACAAAGCGTGAACTTCAAGAACCATCTGACGCTGCAGTTGCTGGACCCTCAAAATTGGCACGCAAGACATTGTGTCCAGATACGGAACTAAGAAATATTCAAGCTACAGATATGGCTTCTACTGGATCCTCGAGTCAAGTAGAACATTTGTTTAAAGTAGCTGAATATTGATGTCCACAAACAACAAGCCAAAAAACGAAATTGTATAAAATTCCTTTTCTATAGTTTATATAGGTTGACTGGTCATCAGTAAACGATACTTAGACACATACTTACCCTATTGAAGAACTACCGCCCGATATTCCTCCTAAGCCACGTTTATAAGCTGTTTTCGAGAGTCATTACGAATCGTCTCGCACGTAGGTTTGACGACTTCCAGCCTCCCGAACAAGCCGGTTTCCGTAAAGGTTTTAGTACCATAGACCACATACATACACTCCGCCAGATTATACAGAAGACTGAGGAGTATAATCGGCCATTATGCCTGGCGTATATGGACTATGAGAAAGCCTTCGATTCAGTCGAGACATGGGCGGTGTTACAGAGTCTACAGCGATGCCAAATCGACTATCGCTATATTGAAGTGTTGAAGTGTTTGTACAACAAAGCCACCATGTTGACCCGAGTCCAGGACGAGAGTACGATACCAATTCAGTTGTAGAAGGGTGTAAGACAGGGTGACGTAATTTCCCCGAAACTCTTCACCACTGTAATGGAGGATGTATTCAAGCTCTTAGACTGGAAGGGATATGGCATTAACTTACTCATCTTCGATTTGCCGACGATATAGTCATAATGGCGGAATCGCTGGAAGCTTTGAACATCATGCTCAATGACCTCAACAGAGTTTCACTTATTGGGAAACTCTGTTCAGGCCTCAAAATGAATATGGACAAGACAAAAATTATGTCTAATGTTCATATTTCGCCAATACCAGTGATTGTCGGGAGCACTGTTCTCGAAGTTGTAGACGAGTATGTTTACCTAGGACAAATTGTCCAACTAGGTAGGTCCAACTTCGACAAAGAGGTCAACTCGGCTGGGCAGCGTTCGGGAAGCTACGGCATATCTTCACGTCCCGAATACCTCAGAGGCTGAAGACAAAGGTCTTCAATCAGTGCGTGTTACCAGTGATGACATACGGGACAGAGACGTGGTTTTTTACTGCTGGCCGCATAAATAAGCTCAGAGTCACTCAGCGAGCTATGGAACGAGCTATGCTCGAAATTTCTCTACGTGACAGGATCCGCAATGAGAACATTCGTAGGAGAACGAAAACGACGGACATAGCTCGTAGAGTTAGTAAGCTGAAGTAGCAATAGCAGGCATGTGAACTTATGCACGAAAGGGTACTATAAAGTTTCTGATTTTGTAGATGACAAGAATGCATTTGAATGAATTGTTCGCTTCGCAGGCTATTGTTATATATATTTTGTAATTGTAATACTTCTAATTACATACTTAAAAAAAAAACACTTGCTGAGTTTCTTGCCGGAGTCTTCTCAGTTCAAGTTGTATTTGGAACCGGTGTAGAGCCATTTGTTAACGTTCATAAGTGCCTTATCAGGGCCTAAATTGAATAAATGCTTTTTGAATTTGAATTTGACAGGCCATATCGCTCGAAGAGCCTATAACCGCTGGGGAAGAAAGGTTCTCGAGTGGCGACCACGTACTGGAAAGCGCCGAGTGGGACGCCCTCCCACCAGGTGGACCGACGACCTGGTCAGAGTCGCTGGACACCGCTGAATGCAAGCGGCCCAAAACCGTTCGAAGTGGAAGGCAATGGGGGTGCTATGTTCAGCAGTGGACATCTATAGGCTCCATCCATGCCCTTAGTATAATAGGCTGATATGATGATGATGACTTAGACACATGATTGTACTCATGATAACAATCGACTTTCCCAAAGAAACAAATAGGGACAAATAACTAAATTAAATAAAAGCTGATGGTGTATTCTTATTCTTGTTAGGTACTAAATATTATGGGCTTAGGGATTGCAAAATCCGGATTTTTTTCAAATCCGATTTCCAAGTTTATCATCACATATAAATCCGGATTATCCGGATTTTTCGAATTTCGTTTTTTTTTGTAATCTTTTGTTATTATAAATTGTACGCGTAGTTTTATGCTAAACTATTAGTAGTTTGAAGATAGGTGTTCTATTTTATTGTTTTTTCATTGCTTTAGAATAAAAATTGATTAAAACTGCAAATAATCTTAAAAATAAAATATGGACTTGCGTTTGGTCACTGAGGCGCGAAAAATAGGGATGGTGGTTGGAATAAGGTTGAACAATTCCTGCACACACTCTCCAAAATATATCCTGTAGAAAACCGATAAGGCAAGCAAATTTTTTTCGTTGGTCGCGGCTCGTGATGTGAGTTTCGTCCTAATTAAAGTCTCATCTCCGAAGAGTTTTCTGGCTCGGCGGTTTATTGAGTCGAGGACGAGAGCGTGGTGGAAAGGACGTTTGGCGGTAAAAGACACGCCTGCGTCTTGGTGGCATTAAAAGTGACCAGATTGGCATTGCCCCAATCGGAGACTACCTGTAAAGTGTAAGATCACGTTCAAACGCTCTACCATGGCCCCTCGCAACAATTGGATCTAGTCACTGGTGGCTCGCGCGCTCGAAATATGACAACGGTGCTGTCGTCTGCGTATCCAAAAATACCAGGGTTCACCAGATCATTAATATGCATCAGAAATAAGGTTGCAGAGAGAACTGAACCCTGAAGCATTGATTGCCAAAAGGTCCGATGAACTACCGTCTATGACCACATGAATAGACCGTTCGCTTAGGAAATTGGAAACCCAAGCGCACAGACTACCAGATACTCCATATCAAGGAAGCTTACTTAGAAGGCTGGTGTGCCAGACCCGAAAGTAACAATTTTCTGAGATCAGACGATGTACAAAATGCTTTCAGCGGTAACCCATCTAGAACTTCAATTCTTGATATTACGTTGTGCAAAGAGTTGTACTCGCCTCCGCCTAAGTCTCACTGGCCGAATTAGCTACTAGTTAGATGGATTAGCGGTAGCAGCTAGCAGCGTGTGAGCCGAGCGGTTTATAGATTTTATTATAGACGTTATAGGCACGTTGAACAGACACGGCAACGCAATCGCACGAACTAAAAGCGCAGAAGTTTTAAATATTGGATTTTAAAACTTCTGCACTGATTTGTGCGTTAGAGTAATACTGACCTACATCTACTGGATATTCAATGGTAAAAATTGTAATTAACAATCAACAATTGTCAATTATGATTTAAATTCGAAAAAACCGGATTTGGTTTTCAATATTCGGATTTATAATAGGCCCAAAAATCCGGATTTTTTCAGTCATTTTCGAATTTCGAAGTATCCGGATTGCAATCCCTATATGGGCTCTTGTGCTAAGTAAATTAAAAAAAAATTTTTCTTTGGGAATGCTGTTTTTTATCATGAGTACAATCATGTGTCTATGTATCGTTTACTAATAATAACGGGACCCTATTACTAAAACTCCGCTGTCCATCCGTTCGTCCGTCCGTCTGTCTGTCATGAACGGTAATATGTAGACAGAGAAATACATTTTCAGAGAAAATGTATTTCTTTTGCTGCTATAACAACAAATAAAAATAATTTAAATCAAATTAAAAATTAATGGTTTTACAGGAAACTTCTTTCTTTGGCCTTTCTTTTTTTGTTGCAAAGTTGAGTTAGTTAATATTGTACGGAACCCTCCGTGTGCGAGTACGACTCACACTTGGCCGGTTTTTTCAACATCTCAATGTTTAAAACGTTCTATTTACTATTTTATTAAAGGTATGGAAGATATGTAATAAAGACAAATTTATACCATATTTATTAACAATAAATCATTTATAAATAATATTTTATTTCATTAAATAATCATTACTATAAAACCAATACAATCAGCTAGCCGAACAGTACAAATGTATCTGTTTCTATTGCATATACTGCGCTACCGACGATACATCGTACAATGACCTCGAGTGATACTACGCTACGAGTTCGCTCGCCGCTCACTCGCCGCTAGCTGCGCCCTACCCCGCGACGCGCGGGTGAAATTCGATTTTTTCCTGGCTTTATGCGCGCTCTTAAGCTATTATTACTGCGTATAGAGAAGACGCTACACAGCACCATCCGGCCACACTTGTTGATGTAGAACGATGAACCAAACGCGTAAGCGCCGTGAATACCACGGTGTTTACTTGAAAAATACTCCTAAAAGCGTTCTGATAGCGCTACGTGTTTCTACTGTCTGCTTAGACGACTGATTATTGTTTCAGCGCTAAAGAGAACTTTAGTTGACTCTAAATACATACATAGTCCTTTTTGCTTCGCCGTAGTCGGGTAAAAAATGGGACATAACCTTTGCTTATGATAGCTTCTCTAGTAATAATAGTTCAATGGAATAATGGCCACTGATAGCGGCATCTCTAGTATTTATATAACAGGTAGGTACTTTCCAGAGAGCAAGAGCAACTAATCCTAACCATCACAAATCAGGTAAAGATTGTTTGAAGCGCTCGTGGTGTAGCATGATTAGCCGTTCTTAATCGATCGACAAATAAGCTACCACCAGTGAGGTCGGTACCTGGATGGGAGACCGCCTAGTGGTATTTCAACTCGAGCGTTCTCCGTGCTTCGGAAGGCACATAAAGTCGTTGGTCCCGGTTATCACCCAGCTAGTTGGAGGCCTCCAAGGCGGCTTGAAAACTCCAACAGTAGGTTGATCAACAGTGGGTACGCGTGGTGGAGTATCTACCCATTCCCTTTCACCCTCATTTGTGAAAATTATAGGCTGATGATGATGATAAACGATTATTTGTTAGCTCTAATCCGATTATGTAAATTATTTCACCAATATAGGTACTTTTTTTTCTTTTCAATGGCGTTACACGGCTTGTGTTTTTTGCCAGTTCCAGTTATATTATAAGTTCTAGTCACAATAAATCACTTTCACATAGTCCTCAGTAAGTCACCGTCCATAAAAGTCATGTTTTAGTACAATGGTGGTCATGTACTAAAACCTCAGAGTATATAAATACTACGTACAACTAAAACTCTTCACGGACTTTTTGAGACAACTTGAAAAGTCACGATTCACATAATTCATTTAATTTCACTTCACTGGTGCACATGGATTGATCTTTATTGGATTAAATAGCACCGATAATATGTATAATTGGACTGTTTTAGAAAAAACTTAAACCGACTTCAAAGTACACTAAGAAGTAATCAAATCCTGATCTGATGACAATGGGACCAAACGGGAAATGTACTCTTTCAAATAAAAAAAGAATTTTCCAAATCGGCTAATAAATGACGGAGTTATGAGGTAACAAATACAAAAAAAAACGAATTGAGAACCTCCTCTTTTTTTGAAGTCGGTTAAAAACTCAAAATACACGAATTTATGAAAATAAAAATGAAAACACAACGTCACTCTGCAAGTTCCCGCCAAAAAGTCCCACCAATATACTTTGTAAAAGATAGCTGGATCTCTGCGACAGTTGTTTGAGTCATATGAAAATTAACCTTATGGCTTTAGCATATCTGTATCATCATAAAATCAACCACAGATTACACAGATGAACCTAATTGTAAAGCTATAAGGTTAATTTTCATATGACTCAAACAACTGTCGCAGAGATCAAGCTATCTTTTACAAAGTATAGTAAGCAGCATTATCCCAGAGAGTATGGGCAACTTTTTATCCCGGGAACGGGGGTAAAACCGCGCGGGACAGTACCTACTCTCACTCATATATAAACCGTGTAAATAGTTGTTTTTCCACACGTCTGTTAATGAATGACTTCCTGCGAAACTCACTGATTCGAATCTGGAGTAAATGAATCACGGATTAAAATTTATTTTAATTTCAATGAACTGCGTACTAATTTTCGGTACGTGGAAGCGTTTGTCACAAAGATAATTTGAATGTACGAAACATGATCTGAGTTATAAAAGGTAAACACGGTTTTATCTGTGGATGCCTGTGGTTTTATTAAACCGCTAACAGGTTTTCATAAGTAAATGAGTAAACAAAACTTAATAAATGAAAACGACAATCTTTACCGTCTGGAATTATTTCAAGTAATCAATGTTTATAAAACTGTATTTTTATACGACAATCTAACTTTGGTAGAACCATAGAGATAAAATGTTTATAGAGCAATTGTACTAGAGTATGAACCGTGAATCGGGTATGATCAACGCTGCGTTGAAACGAATTGCGCGTTCATAGTTTGAACAAGTAAAAATTGTAAAATAGGTTAAACTAAATACATATAATATATGCCATTTTTTTCGTTTTTATCGATACTTTTACCAAGAACGAATGACAAGGAACTCTTATCGACATTATTTTTGTCAGTATATCACTAGTGAACGATATATCTATTAAATGCAAATTGCTCACGCTTCGCATAAGGTAATATTGTTAACGCTGGCACTTTATTAAAATTCTATCTCTATGGGTAGAAATCACGAAAATTCAGTGGGTAATGCTCACAGATATACATCTAAATAGATGACGCCAGTGTATATACTTCGCGTGTCAAAATTGTGCAAAAAGGGAGAGCAATGCTCTTATTTTGAAACTGTTTTGGCGCGGACAGGAAACTCTCAGAAGGCTGCATGTCCACCAGAGATGTGTAGCGAGGGATGTGTTTAGCTAAACTTAGACAAAAAGGATAGCTTCATTTTCACGTTAAAAATCTAATGTCAACCTAACTAAATCAATCTTGTGACATTATGGTAGGTAGAAAAAAAAGTGACACGCTTGGTTTTCATACGGATGCAGGGACTTGCGTTATCTATTTAGATTTATGTCTGTGGTCATGCTATTGTTATATGGCGAATAATTAGACTATTCGCCATCGGCATCGCCGAATATTCACTAACAAATTCGCTATTACACTATCATATTATGCTATCTATATTAAATCGAAGTGAAACCACCATTACAGTATTTACGTTCTATAAATAATAAAATTTCCATAAACATAACTGACCAACTTGTAGGGTAGGAAAACAATTGCGGAATAACGAGTCAATTACCCGCTCTACTGGCCACCCCCGGATGCATTTTCAACTAAATCCAAACATAGGAAACCCCTCCTTATACTAATACATTTATAAACTACAATAGCGTGAATTAAATCCGATTATCTAATCTCGACAATCGAAACAAATTGTTTTGTCTTCACATTGTTATATTGCGGTTTGTAAGAGAAAAGTAAAATGCTATTGTGCGATTAACGTTTTTATTTCAATGACTTGTGGCTGAATTTTGATTAATATATCGTCGATTTGGGATGATTTTACATAGCAGAGCACAAGCACAGAACCCTTACTTGCAATTTTTCATTCATAGTCCGGCTCGAAGGACCATGTTCAAATTGGTCTCAAATTGTGGAATCAAAAAATTTACAAGACTTAAAAATAATATCGAAGAAATGAATAAATAAATATATTCGGTCTCATTTACAATTGTAATGCAATTCAAAAAAGTTTTATCAGTACGTAAAGGTGTTTAAATCGGAAGAGAGATAATTAATATTGGTAGCAATACTGACACTAAAAGTATACTCGAGGTTAGATATTTAACCGGACAATAAACGGTTGCAAATTAAATAAGTATACAAGTAATTATGGGATATAATGACATAACTTTATTGTATGTAATACATACAATAACTGTAATAGATACCAATCAATGAATCAAAATATTGTTATCCAAATATGACATTGCAAGTTTTCAATAGTCTTTTTTTAAATAGTCAAAGAGGACTTTACAATCTTGTCAAATCTTATACCTACCGCAGAAGGTTGCTTTGAGATGCTAATACTTACTATAATCTGCTTGGGAGTTGGGTTTGATTATATCATCCATCAGTGGGATACCAAACAATCATCATCAAATACTTAGCACTTTCAAAATTCGCCATACCTGTCCTAAGGCCCAGGATTCCATACAACAAAAAAACATATAACACTAACCTCAAAGCATTCCCCTGCTCCCGCACATCAACACCATTGATGGGCTCCTCAGTCCTCGCCTGCAGGCCTGACATCTTCCACCAATCAGGGCACGTGGTGACGTCACGCCCCGCCAATCACGAGCGGGAGCGTGTCATCGCCTGGACGCGAATCGATGCCATGACGTCACTGACAGGACCATCTTTCTGCAACAAAATTATAGGGTTAGTGATTTGATATCATACTAATATTATAAACACGAAGGTCTCTGAGGTTTTGGATTAACAAATAGGATACTTTTGTTGGAGAGTGAAACGCATCACCCACTGTACACATTCGACGAGACACTCCAAAGAACTCTCCATCCTTATCTTCTAACAGAAAATAACAAAGGACAGCATGTAAACGTACAGCTCGAACATAATGTTGATAATTCTCAAGGTATTTGCATGGAATCTAGATATTACAGGTTTGTAAAGGTAAATAAGCCTAAGAGAGAGCTACCAATGGCCGTACAATTTATCAATTTCTTATTTATGCTGTGGACAGGAGATTCTTACTTAGATCAATAAGAACGCCTTTCTACCTCTAGTGATATTAGTGCTTAGGAATATAGATTTATTCCATTTTATTCATTCAAATGATAGAAATATTAAACGAGGTAGAATTCTTTCGCAACAATGCCAAGACATCATTATCAATTCGGATCACCCACTAGCTGATCGTATAAGGTGAGGAAAGGAAGTCAATGAATAATATAAGCCAGGGTTTATATAACTGTACTGTCTGGTTAAGGAGTTATGGAAGGAAACGATTTGTTCCGACAGTTCAGCTCGGTTCAGTAGCGCAATTGCGGTAATACGAATCGAGGTCAGGAGAATTAAATTTTAATAAGGTCTCATTCGATTTGTAGTGTTATGGTTATTGTCTTTTATTGCTGTCGGTCAGCTTGTGTTTTGGGCTATTTAACGATGCAGCCTTTTAGGTCAGACTTATTATTATTATAAGTGTCACTTCCAATGACGCTTGCTGCGGAGTAATTGCCGAGTTTATTGCCGACTCAGGAAATGCAACCTTCCAAACCGTTGTTAGAGTTAGACTATTCATGACTGTGTTTAATTGAACATTTTGGAATAGCGTTTTATATAAACATCTTAGATCACTTCTGTATAAATACCATAAACTAAAAAGCAAAGCTAATTTGGTATTGAAAGAAACATGTACTTAAAAGACCCTAGAATAATCTACACCAGTGTTTTTCAGTCATTGATTTCGCGACCCCCTTACAGGTTGAAAAATTCTGGCGACCCCCTTGTCAGACAGACAAAGAATTTATAAATTAAAAGACTACGATAATGATTTTCTTTATTTTCATACCTTTACTTAATAGTCTGCAAGAAGCCGCGAGAGGTTTGCAACTAAGTAAGAGGTAAGTTGGACGCCCGCTTGCGCGAAGTCTACCTTGCCTTTTTCCTTCTGCCGGTGACCCCCCGACTAAGGTTTCGTGACCCACCTAGTGATCGCGACCCACACATTGAAAAATACTGACACACGGCTATTTGAGCCCGAGGTGGCCCGAACTAAGAAGAGTTTGTCTGGTGGCCTGTATATCTGAGAAGCATTTGTAGATAAACTAGGTGTAAGTTTCGACAGCTGCACTTGAGAACCAGTTCTTATCAAAACTTTATGTGCTTACCACCTTCGGCCATATAAGCATCTGATAGAAGAAATACACGCAGATGATGAAACCCAACTAAAAGAAAAGACAAGGCAGGACATATGATGCAATATCATTCTACATCAAAGCAGCTTGATTGCCTTTAGTTAACAGGTCATCAATCTCAAAATCTAGGATGCACAACAAGCCACGGCGGACGAGCAAACTGCGAAACAAAATCGTGTCAGTCAACTTCCTACATTTCAACACGACCCGACGCATCGTTCTAAAAACTGAAGTGTAAATTTAGACTTTGTAGACACTAGGCCTTCCTGTGGTTCTGCTTACACTGTGATCTGTTTATTGGGCATTGATGAGAGTTGTTTTTATATCGCTTCAACTCAAGTGAGTGACCTCCGTCTCTTTATAACTTATAAGTAGATCAAAAGTAACCAATTAAGATACAGGCATGATAGGATTAAGAATCATAGTAAAAGATGCCAACGAATGTATATTTAGTCATTTTAAGGGTAGTTTTCCGAGGTTAATAGATTCACTAATATAGCACAGACCGACAATATTAGTTATATTAGTGAATCTATTCTAAATTCCATTTAAAGATCCAGACTAACCTTCAAAAGATCATCCATTGAAAATCTATGAATAATGCATTCAAAAATAGCCTGAAAAACTAAATCGCCAAAAGAATTGCTCATAAATCTTGCCGAGAAACAAATGAAGTATCTATCGATTCGTAGCGAGTTTAATTTAAACCCGCTTATAAATACTCCTGCGCATTACGTGAGCGGCGAGCGAAAATAGTGTTTTGTTTACACAGAGTAATGTCAAGCGTTGTGTAGCGAATGGCGACCCCACCGAGGGTCAGAGATAATGTTAGGCTAGTCTCCTTGACTGTGGCATTTTAGTTACTTTCGATCTTTACGTAACATCTAAAGATATTGAAACCAAGCTTAAAGGATCAGTTCAATATATGGACAACGAAGATAAGTCAAAAGATTCACAATAAGAATGAATAGATGTTCTTATTAGAAAATCAGTGCCAAATGTTAGTAAAGAAAACGTAAGTACTAATTTCGAAATCAAACTGAAAGGAGACAAAGAGGTAAATGAAATAGAAATTGCGACTAATAACATAGTCACGAATGTACGACAGCAATTGTTACAATTAATTGGAGATACTGGCAGAAAATATCTTTAGGAGGAATTCAAAGCCATTAAAGCTTTTAAAAAAAAGCAAACAAATTCAGAAACGTTCATTTAATAATTAACAAGTCATATAACAAGTCTTGTCGAGAAAACTGAAGGTCAAGTAGGCGTGTGATTACTTGTTCTGATATTTTAGCACATTCCAATGCAAATTTCTTATTATTAACGCTTATATTTGCAGACAAGGGATTATTATCTTAAACTAGAGCGCTGATTATAATTTTAGGTGGCTTTCGATATATTTAATCTGACTTTAGAATTAGCAACGTCTGAGATATCTAAAATCCCGATCAAGAGAGAAGTGTTCTAAGTGCAAACATTATCATAAACATAAATAATTCACTTGTATTGGTAGCATTATATGTATCAGTCATGAAATTACCTGTTGACACGGCTAAAATAGGTCCATTCATATTCTTTCAAGTTGATAATGGAATGTGAAGAAAACAATAGTGATTTTTTGTTAGCAACCATGAGACTAGAAAATTAACGATGACTTTTTCCCACTGTTCTGTATTATTAACTACTGACCCAGAAACCTGCTCTTGAATGTCATTGAGATTATCTTTTTGAAATTCATTTTTAAGTGACGTTCGTTATAATCTTTTGTTATTTAAATTTTCATGAGGTGTAACGATAAGGAGTTTTGTTTTTTTTTTCATGTACCAGTGTTGTATGTTCTTAATGCATTACGTAGGTGTTGCTAATTTGTTACGACTAGGGAATGCAAAACCGTGGCAAAATGAAAACCGGTTTTTATTTCGGTTATGAGAGGAAAAAACCGGTTAACCGGTTTTAAACCGGTTTTTTTAATGTTCGTTCGTTTTTTTTCACGTTATTTCTATAGTTCGAATTATAGATAATAACCGTGCCTAAGATTTAAAAATCGCAAACTGAGGAATTATTGTCAGTTAAAGTTAATGAAGTGGGTATAAAAGAAACATCAAAGACACCATCACCATCTGCCTGTCCTGTTCCCTATAATTTGGGATCGGCACAATATGTACGCTTCTTCTATCCGTTATACCAACATTCACTCGTTTCTTACCAATATCATCTTTCACACAATCAATCCATCTCTTTTTCATAAAATTTATGGAAATAATCGTTTATTTAGATCAGATACTCGTTTATACAGGGTGTTGTTTTGGTCGGCGACAAGCGACCCAGGAGCGGTAGTACAAACTATATATTCCCCAAAAATGGACTTAATTCCATTAAATACTGTAAATATGTTGAGAAATACCTTATTCAATTTGAAATAAAATTACCGCAAAGTATGGTTACTAGGCACGTGCACAGACTAGAGCTAGGCACAAGCCGCCATCGCCCCACCCCTTTACTCCCTCGCACTCCCGTTGAGTATTATGTCTACACTTTAGCTTATTCCATGATTTTCAAAATTTTAATTTTTTTATTTTTATTATTAAAAAAAATAAAGTATTTTTTTTATATTTTTTTTTGCACCAGTATCTATTGTATTATCGACCCTGAGTCGCTCGTCGCTGACCAAAACAACGACCTGTATAGACTACACGGTTCGTTGCTTTTGATTTTATTTTAAATGAATGAAATCAAAACATATAACTTTTGCTTTATTTTTAATTGCTATGAGATATTATGACTATGTTAAAAAATAGATCACTATTAAAGAAGTAATTATTTAAACATTTATTAAATTATGTTTCGTAAGTTATGATATTAATTTCACACGTAATATACATGGCATATTGTAGCGGCACAGCAACTTGCGAGTACACTTAAACGTGCTTATTATTATACGAATGTTTCCTTAGATAAAAAAAAAATACCCAGTTTTTGCCGTCGTGCAGACGGGTAAAAAATAACACCAATCAGTCCGCTTGCTGTCTGGCAGATACATAAGAGCCTTCGTTGACAGTAGTTGCTCCGATAGCATGACATTAATGCTGGCGTCCCGAAAGGCTCTGAATTATCCCCAACACTGTTCCTCCAGCATATTAATGATATACTCTCTATTGCCAGCATTCATTGCTATGCAGATGAAATTACATGGGACGCTCATTACACGAACCGTGCAAATGTCTCGAAGGACGCTAAAGCTACGCTACGCGAAGGACTTGTCTTAAATCAAGAGTACACAAACTAGTGACTCCGATTAGGGTCGACTAAACCTAGTCTATTTCAACCCCACTAAATCACACGCAAGCCTGCGCATTCACCGTTGAGAGAAGTCCATTTGCTGTGGCTCCTCATTTCTAGAACATGTCCCTCAACATCACGAAAAGCATTGGGATCCTTCACGTTAATATTTGTAGCGACGTTCTGTTCTAAAGTCATCTACAGATATCCAAAAAACTCGGTGTGATTAATAGAGCGAAGCAGTACTTCTTATCGAGACAAAGACTGCAACTATATAAGTCGCAAGTCTGGCCCAAATGAAGTAATGCTGTCTTCTGTGGGCACCTGGATACCAGCTTGGGTATTTAGACTCAGTTCAGCGTCGTGGCGTTAGAATTGTCAATGATTCCGAGCTCACAAGTGTTTTAAAGCCCCTTAGTCTGAGGAGAGACTGCCTTCTTATGTGTGTTAAACCGCTTTTCCAACAGTGTTCTGAAGGTTTGATTGACCTGATGCCCAGTTACCTTGATCCATCGTAGTCACCGATGGGGAGTCTATCCTCACACATTGGAACCAAAATGTTCTCATACTGTGCGGTTTTAAAGAAGCTTCCTATCGTGGATGCTCAAGCTGTGGAATGAGCTCCCCGCTTCAAAAAGGTTGAGGGTTGGTAACGTGCGAGTGATAACCGTTATGTTACAAGAATCCATAGGCTAGAGTAACTGGTTATCATCAGGCGGGCCGTACGCTTGTTTGCTGCCTAAGTATTGAAAAAAAAAGTTTTACATGTTTTATATCTATCATAAAAACAATCATTATTTTAAGTTATTTTCTTACCAGCTCAACAAACTACACATCAACACACTTCAGTTCATCACAAAAATACTCACTGCATTGCACTCAGTTTACAAAACGGCAGGAAATCTTCCTTTTTTAGTTTTTCCAAACATTGAAAGAAAAACCGAAAAAAATCGTAAAACCGGTTTTGGTGTTATGTGAAACCGGTTTTTTTGTTGGTCAAAACCGTACCGAATAACCGGTTTTTCGATTTTCGGTGAAACCGGTTTGCATTCCCTAGTTACGACCTCACACCCAATCTAAATGGATGCTGTTAGCCATAAGTAGTAGTTAAATATTACGAAATGTTACGTTTCAACGTGCTATGTTGACGTCATCATCTGTTTGTGGAAGTTCACTGCTGGTCATCAACTATATTTCACGAACAAGATATAAGCCAATTCTCCTCTAAAGCGCAAAAGATTAAAACATAAATATAGGTTGGGCCATGAATATTCCGGCTTATCAGCGATTTTGTTAAGACCGGTAAAGGTTACTTCCACCTCAATAGAAGAGAGGCATATTTCAGCATTGATTTACTCAGTCAATAAGTTCTTATCCCTATCTGGATCTGTTGTAAACATACCTGGACGGAAGGAAAACAAAGAAACTTTTATAACCACGCCGATTTATGAAATCGAAATTTCTGCATAGTCAAATGTACAACAATGTAAATATACAATCTAGTCAAGCTAAGCATACCGCATTACAGTTTAGTCAATTAGCAATTTAAATACCCGCGTCGAAACGTAAACAGTCTATTGTCCTCGAGTTAGTTCTCACCCGGGTATAACCTTAAAAACATTTGGTCCAAAAGTTGAGAAGCGAGCGGAAGTTATTTTAATAGACAATAGTTCAATGGTCTAAAAACAAACTATTTTTCATCGTCTCAATAAGCCTTTTTATTTAATGGGCTTGTGTTTGGCCACTACCCACCTATAAAGGACGATACCTAAGATACAGCACGCTTAGAAGAAACCTATTAACTCTGGCCTTGAAAGTCCCTAGATTGTAAGTCAGGAAACACAGACGCCGGAAGCAAGTTCCACTCCCTTGCTGACCGCATTATAATTGAGGATGCAAAACGCTGTTATGTCAACAATGTACGGGTCAAATTTTTTCCGGCGTCTTGTGTAAAAATCTTGTCGTCAAGAGAAATAAGAAAGTAAGACGCTGGTTGTGTCTTATCTTTTTAGATGTAGAAGATGGAATACTGACATTGTTTTAAAAACATCTTTGTCCAGAATAACGTCTACAAATTGGGAAGCTCTACAAGCAGAGGCAGCAAAGCCAAAAAGAGGAGCGGAATATTTTGATGTATTCAGAAGATTCCGCTGCTCTCCGATAACTTCCACCGCTCCATCATAAATACGTGACAAGATTGCCAATTTCAGCTCACATTCATGACATTGACGGACCATCGGTTTCCCTTAGGCGTACATTGTTGGAACACCTTAAATGGCATTTTGTCTTCACCTTTTAAGTTCTTGTCTTGACAATAATGATTTCATGTTAAGTCATAAACGTTTCCTGATGTTTATTGCTTCATTTCTTGTAGTTTTAAATATAGACGTGTTTAAGCCGTGGGAGATAATTGCTTGGATATTGTTTGCTTGCTGTTTCTGAAAGCCTATTTGATGTTTATCTACGATTAAATCTATCGCTATCTCTGTCATTTAATACGTTGAT
This sequence comes from Polyploca ridens, assembly GCA_951394255.1. Classification (NCBI taxonomy): domain Eukaryota; kingdom Metazoa; phylum Arthropoda; class Insecta; order Lepidoptera; family Drepanidae; genus Polyploca; species Polyploca ridens. The sequence goes on along the minus strand of OX596269.1, from coordinate 2,053,873 downwards.
TATAGAGACAGCATTTTTCTAAATCGTAGGTTGTTAGGCTTCTAGAAAGAAGTTAAAGTAAGTAAAGGTTCCAGACCTTATTGAGTTTTGAGAAAGCGAAGCCACAGCAGCATATTATAAATGCGAAAGTTTGTATGTCTGTATGATACTCGATCAGGCTGTTAAGTTTTATCAGATTCAAATGAAATGTGGCACATAGGTAGAAACCTTAGTGTGACATATCCGAGAAAACATTAAATCCTACTGGAACGCAGGCAAAACCACGGGGCGGTAGCTGATCTTCAATAAAGCTTTCCAATCTATTATATAAAACAAGATGCGCAAGAGCCAACATTAATGAAGGCTAAAAATCTTTGTAATCATCATCAACTCTATGATCAATAGGTTCTAAACTAATTAGCGGCCCCAATGAACTGTAGGCCGAACGACCTCACACATAACGTGGGTATTTTGTAGGTCAATGTTGCACAACATTAGTTACGAGTGTATTATTGATGTATGATGGTGAATACGTTTGAATGTTTGAAGGGGTATGGAAAATGATTGATTTGATGTTGTATTTTTTCTCACACTGTGAGATTATCGATATGTGTAATCAAGTTCTGCTAGTAGTCAGTGATTTTGCACTGATTTTGAACAGTAAAGAACATCTAAATGTTTAGTGTTTCCATGACTTAGCGGCCTTGACTTTTCCTCGATATTCATAAGAATCTAAATCAAAAAGTCACCTACTCAATTTAGGTCCTTATGAATAAGGTACTTAAATTGGTCGACCCCAGCAAGAAACTTAGCAAGGCATTCTTTGATGCTAGGAAACGATTTTGAAATCTTCATCATGGCGTTCGAAGTTACTTTGATTTGATTGATCAGGCAATCTGGTCATAAATGTCAATCATCCCTATATGGGAATCGAACCTGCCACTTAGCCCACTCATAGTGCATATCATTGCATTAATCGCATGTTGATGTAGGGCGTAGGCGAGGCCCTTCGAAACACCGTGCTTACATATGTGGGCGAATTTTAATTAGGTCCCATCGAGGATTGCTTTTTGCAGGTATTACAACCTTAAGTTGAAGAAATACGGTTTAAATTGATGTATTATGGGTAAGTGATGCAGTCTGTGGATGTCAACATTTCCGAACGTGTCTCTCCGTTGAAGAGGACACAATTAAAGGCATATTGTCCATTTAGTACTTCGAGTTATAATTTTACATTTGTGTTTGTCACCTCATGCGATTTTTACTTTTATTATTCAATAACAAAAATAAAATGAATTCTAATTTTGATACACGACAAAGTTTGACTACCGCTAACACAGCTGCAGGGTAAACGATCCAAAAACGCAATCCAACCTCACCTTATAAAGAAAGCCATTTAGTATAACGAAAAAAAAAAGATAAACAGAACGGTTTACCGCATAATCGGGTATCATGGCTATTGATGAGGTTAATATTTGCATATGCGAGTGTTCTCAGAAACAGAAAGGATTAATGCTACGGTACGTGACTTGATAAATAACCTTTCTCTTTTTTAGTAGATTCAAGACAAAGGACTTGTTGAGTGGCTTCCAGCAGATGGTAATTGCAAGTTTATTTCCTGTATATGCTTAGTAGCTTATCACTATCGGCCAGATCATTAGCATTTGGTGAAATGATGGGGCCCAAGTCTGCTATTACAATTGTGTTCCAATGTGCTATGAGTAAATTAAATTTTCAGATTTTGAGTTTTCGTAGTCTACTAATTCAATTGTGTCAAGAGAACCATTATGATTTTTTAAGCCAGTAAATATGTGTTTTATGTTTGTTTTAGAACGGGAATTAAGCTGTCCAGGAATCATGTCAGAATGATTTTTTTACGGATCTTGGAGACAGGTTACAACTTGCAACATGAGACTAACTGTAATTCTTACCTCTATCCATCCTAATCATAACTATTATATGCAACGTCTCTTTATATTTGTGCTTATAACTCGAGAACCACTGTACCGATTTTGATGCGATTTTCATAGTTACCAAGGGCGTTTCTTGAAGAAGATTTGATGTTATTGATCAATGTGCTGTGACCAAAGGAAGCTGCGCAGTGAATATTAAAGTATAACAAGTCAGAGACAAGCATAGGCGAATGCTAGTTAGCTATAGTTTACATGGATAATTAAAGTAAGTTTATAGGTACAGACCTACTGCGTTCCAATTCAAGGTGAGTTCAAACATGGACCAGTCAAATATTACGTACGATTACGATTGCATGACTCACATCACATGGCGCCAAAATAATAATATTCACTCATGACAACCGTATCAAATCTTAATATACCGATACAAATTAAAAAGCGAACCGTTACGTGAACATGTTGGCCAGTGTTAATTTTATATGTTTTACTACATTGCACTTTATTTATGCAATTCTAAAGTGCTGTATTGCGTGAATGAAGGTCATTGTATCTAGTTTTAATACACGTGACAGACACCCCAAGATTTTAATCTCTGATTACACTGTCGCTTTTAATATCACGTTGAATGACAAAGATGGCAATAGTGATTAGAACGAGAATTTGTGATTTACAAGAACAACGGTCTCTGAAAAATCCGAAACACTAATGTATATTTGAACTCAAGCTTTATTAATTTTAAGTCCACTGCGCTGACAACTAGCAGATTCAAAATTGATGAGCGATGTGTAAAACAACTTCTTCTTATTGATACCACAGTGAGGCTGCTGGGATTCTTCGATTCGTGAAGGAAAACATCGTGGAAAGACCACGAAACCAGTCAGGCAAACATATTTTGCGTTGGACAATACCACCGAAGTAAGGAATTCTGATTCAATTTAAATTTGGAATCATGGTTAGGCCAATGACGATATAATGAACTCGATCTGACGGACTTCATTGAACAATGGCCGAATATTGCTGAGTCATATAATTCAATGGTAGCTTGTGTGTGGTTCAAGATAGAGAATGAAGCGATGTGAGTTGTATAATTTAATGTAATGACCGTGCGTGTCAGTAAGTACTTTATTATAGGTTAATGGATTAAACGCTTCTTACATTTAAGTTTTTAAAGTCGATGCAGTTTGATGGTACGGAATACGGGCTCAAATATTTAGCACCCTCCCAAATCTTAAATTTGTTGTGTTTTAGACAAATTCCGTACCGGCTATCACTTAATTGTGATAATCGTTTACGTTAGTTGGAGGCTTCCTAGGCGGCTTGACAACTCTAACAGTAGGTTGACCACTAGCCTACCTCCAACAATCCGCAGTGGGCACGCGTGGTGGAGTATCTGCCTACTCCCTTTCACCCTCATTTGTGAAAGGAGGGCCTCTTTGTTCAGCAGAGGGACATTATGGGTTGATGATGATGTGTTTTTGAACATTTTCGATTTAAATCTTTAATAACTATGTTTTGATGATATTGTTTCATAATATAATAGCTGTTTCATGTCATCTCGCTAACTTTACATCCAAAAGATTGCTTCACCTCCTCCAATACGCTTACTGCTAACATTTCAAACCCCACCCCGTCCTATAGTTTAGAAAGTGTCTGACAATCACAATGTGGGTAATTTAGACAATTTATACATTATACATGCGTACTTTAATATTGATACATGGCGTCTTGTTGCGTACGCGCAACGCGCAATAGATCCGTTATTTGTAGGGTTGATACTTTTAGTAATATTATTGTTCTTATTTCCTATCCTGCGGTTGCAAACAAACATACGACCAGTCTCAGGTGCCAGGTTGTGTTTAGCCATTCATAATTAATCGGCAAAGTTAAGCAATCACCGGTGTAGACCTGGATAGGTGACCGCCTAGTGACCGATGGCCGAATTAGGTAAAGAAAGTGTGAAGGTCTAGACCCAAGATACTGAACCCAAGATATTCTTCATTCTACTGCCCTACCACTTTCTTCTAGATTCTAGAGGATAGTTTGAAAGTAGGCATCTAAGATAACGGGATTTTCCGTACAAAGCCCTGGTGTTGCAAGCGTCTATACTGTAGGCTACGGTAACCCCTTTCCATCAGGCGGACCGTTTGCTTGTTTGCTTTTGCTATTCTTCTTTGTATAAAACAAATCAGGTACTGAAACTTTGGTGGTATCAAGATTTTCAGTAATAAGATTGTATACACTACAATACCCACGGTACCTATTATTTTATAAATAATGGCGAGTGTGGCAACCCTATTTTAGTGCGTATCTATTGTATTTGATGAAGGGATTTAAATGGTCCGTGTTGAATTGGAAATTTCACATGGCGTATTATTATTTAACATGGGTTTGTTTTGTTAGTCTGCGGATATGAGAGGCATTGTGTTGCTGTCTCTTACTAAGCTCTACTTTATCAATAATATATTTTAGCTTTCAGATTTTGTGTTTCACCTGTCTTTTGGGATTAACTTAAGAGTTTATTGCCGGCTCTTCTCAGCAAATGCAACCTTCCGAGACGGTATTAGAGTTAGACTATGATAAGGGCCTGCGAATGTCTAATTGAAATAATTGGACTGTTTTACAAAAACCTTAAACCGACTTCAAAGTACACTAAGAAGTAATCAAATCCTGATCTGATGACAATGGGACCAAACGGGAAGCGTACGCTTTCAAATAAAAAAAGAATTTTCCAAATCGGTTAATAAATGACGGAGTTATGAGGTAACAAACATAAAAAAAAAAAAAAACATTCGTATTGAGAACCTCCTCCTTTTTTTGAAGTCGGTTAATAAACGATTTAATTTTGATATTAAATTTTATAAAGAGTAAATCTTATGAAGTTTGTTAGTATGGATATAGGAGGTAATCTCCGGAACTACCGATCTGATTCTGAACATTCTTTCACTAATAAGAAGCTATATTATCTTCGAGTGATATAGGCTTTTCCCGCGAATACGAATGACATACAGAATAATCGTATTCAGTCAATGGTCTCGCTTGACTAACACACGAATACAAACAAAGCAAAATATGATGATATTCAAATAAGTACTTGCTTGTTTATTTTACATAAAGTACTCGTGCATGAAAACGGCTCATGATTACGTGCATTACTTCCGTAGTCGTGGCGTGATACGACGAAGTTTAAAATTCTCCCACGAAATGCAAGAAAAACGTGCTTAACTAAAAGGACTTTAATGAGATCTATGAAGTGCTCGTGGTGTAGCATGATTAGCCGTTCTTAATCGATCGGCAAAGTTAAGCTACCACCGTCATGGTCGATAGGTATGGGTGAACGCCTAGTGTTATTTCAAATCGAGCGTTTCTGGGCTTCGGAAGGTACATAAATCCGTTAGTCCCGGGGAATGCATTTGGAATATGAGCAGGGGGCAAATCCGCTACCTGCTTGGGGCCTTTACTGGGCACTTTAGAACCAACGACATGCTCATGAAGATGGGTCTAACCGCGACACCCATGTGCAGGTTGTGTGGGGAACATACGGAACGCATGGAGCACCTTCTGTGCACATGCGATGCACTGGCTGGTAAACGAATGAGTCTCATAGGGCTTGGATATCCAAAACCAGAAGACTATAGGCTCATATCTCCTAGCCTCGTTGTAAAACTCTTGAGCTTTCGGTGAAGGAAAACATCCTGGCTGGCTACCACCCTCAAGTTGAAAATCTGTCGCCAAGCACCTTTCGGTGTGTTCCGACAGCTGCACTAGAGAGCCAGTTCCTTCTAGGCTTTGTGTGCTTACCACCTTCGGCCGCATCATCACTTACCATGGTGAGATTGCGGTCAAACACAGGCCTATAAACAGTAAAAAAAAAAAAAAAAAAAACTCTTGAAAAGAGTTTTCAACGAGACTGGGGAGGAGTAAGTTATCTAGGGCACCACAATAGATCCCAATGGGTCGAAGTGTCCGAGCTATTTCTCGGCCCCTCCATAAGATAAGATAAGATAGTCCCGGTTACCACTTAATTGTGATAGTCGTTAAGGTGGCCCTCTGTGGCCGGCGCAACTTCAACGCAAGCATAGTCTAAAAGCTTGTTGTTTAATCCAACGTAATGTTTGACTGCGAAAAATGAGAGACAGCATCAGGGCCGTCGGTTATCAGTCGGTAAATTCCGCTGATCACTCGCGGCCGCTTCGCTAGGTCGTCATTCATGATTTCGCATTCATAAAACTTGTTCCAGGAGTATACTTCTTGTGAAAAAATCTTACAAGTTTGTGAAAAAAAGTTAGGTATTTAGAATCTCCAATACATTTGCAAGCCTGGTATCTAAATGTTTTCTTTACTTTTACAATTTATAGGTACATTAGATATGGCCAAAGTTCAAGCAAAAACGCTGTTTTTCGGAGGCTTTGACTGAATTTGTTTCACACTTTTTTTAAATTACGCCTAGATACACGGCTAGATATAGCGCACAAGATACTAATTTGTTCAAAACATCTAATGAAAAATGTTTAAAAACGCCATAATAAGTACAGAGGTTTTGTATGAAAAGTATGACGAATTGAGTCCTCTTAAGCTAGTTGGAGGCCTCCTAGGCGGCTTGAAAACTCCAACAGTAGGTTGACCACTATAGTCTACCTCCACCGAACCGCATACACGAGTGGAGTATCAGCCCATTCTCTTTCATCTTAATTTGTGAGGCCTGTGCTCAGCAGTGGGATATTATAGACTGATGATGATGAGATCAGCTCAGATCCAAAACCACTGGTCATACGAGAACCATAAAAGAGAGAAGATTTTATTTCGCGTTTCCTTGCTACAATAATGCAATCAAAATCTCCGTTGAAAACCAAACAAACAACCTTAAAACATTGCTTTGTAAATGGCCGACTTTAATAGGACGAGATTAAAGCGAAAATATTTCAACACAGTATCTGAATTTTATCAGATAACATCTTCAAAGTTTGACATAGGATTAGTCCAAGTAGGTACATGAAGGAACGTGGTATCTCGACAATAGGTTCAACGTAGCCTTTTTAAATTACTAAGGTAGCAAACAAGCATATGGCCCGCCTGATGGTAAGTTAAACTGTTACCGTAAGTAACCTATAGACCCTTGCAGCACCAAGAGTATTATTCGCACATTGCTAACTCTGCAAAAAAATCTTCGCAATCTTTTGGAAAAATAGTGTTGAAAGGTTGGAGTGGTGTCATTGTGCCCGTATTCGGTCGTGGAATCATCATCATTTCGTACTACACATCACAGCGCCTCCACTGGACCTCTGGCGACCTTAATCTCCGCAGGAGCATTACTTTTAATCTTATTTTTACGTTTCTTGAAGTTTTGTTTAGTTATGTTTTTATTTCTTTCAGGAACATACCACCACATTCATGTTATTTGGTTACAATCTTCTCTATAGTAGACTTTCTCTGTTCGGCTGCTGCTGAATTTAGAACGGGATTAAAAATAATACTTATTTCTTTGTCCACAATTTGCATCGCGTAATACGTAACTGTTCATATCATCATATATTATAAATCAAAGTACAGCAACTTAATAGCATGCCGTTAAGCATAAGCACTATATTTTATTACTCGGCTAATGAGTCTACTACTAACACACTATATTATTTTCTAATCTAGACAGACCTCAATAGCACCATTAGTACATCAACTCATCAGTGTAATAGCAGATGGCATTATAAGATTGCGAAGTATGCAATTACATCCTACCTCAATGCATGGATCGATCACAATTTGTAATCGATTCAACTCGTTCCTGAATATCGAATAGGATCATCACTCGACTCGTTACAATGTAGGTGAACTAGGTAGCCCGGTGACCTCGAAAACTTTATGGGTTTTTAAATTACAGTTCTAATTAATGAGATTTAAACTCGTCTGTTATAAAGAGTACAAATGTAAATAAGTTTTGATATAAATATCCTGGGACATTCATCACGCACAGACATCTGATCACAAACTAGCAGAGGTTATAATCTCACCTGCTTCAATCACCCCCCTAGACAAGATGTCTGTCGAAAATCGTTATCGTTAGTAAACAATCAACCTTTGTATGGGATTGACATAAGAGATTGTTAAAAATCACGTAATATCTCGATTTGAAATGTCAATCCCTTACAAAGGTTGATCGTTTACTAACAAAACGCCCTGGTCTACTATAATATTGACACCAGAACTGATATACTTATTCAGGTAATTATACCCAGACTCGGGAAAAATAGACGTGTGAAACACAAACTTGTGTCCTGGATGGAAATCATAATAGAGTATCTTAAGAACCACGCCAACCAGCGGGGCTAGTGCGTAAGACTTCATTATAATGGTCTTGCTTTTTCTACAATTATATTATTGACAGAGCAGCGCGACGTCATAGCGAAGTGTCTCCGTTTCAGCTTGGGCAGAAAAACCTTCGTATGTTCAGATGTCCGGCTGTTTTCCTCTACAGGTCGCATTTCTCAACCGATTCTCCAGAAATTTTGTGAGCAGTTTCTATAAATTATTTGGATTTTTTGTGTCGATTCAGTTTTTGGATTTTTATTCAAAATGGCGGAGACAGGGGTGTTACGACTCGCGAGCTCACAGAGCCAGCAGTAATTATTGAACACGAGTTAAGATAGTCATCCATTGCCTCGTCGGGTGACGGTTTGAGGTCTAAATATTATAAAGCACCAGATATTGGGATTTCAATCCCGCAGCCAATAGAACTACTCAATGTAAAGTTACAAGGTGCAATAAAATCTTACCTAACATCTAACATACATTAACAGCATCATATTGCGGTCCGTAAATCTCGGCACCGATTGTTGAACTCGATTCGTCGAATCGATCATACGTCGGTACATCAGAAGGTCGTATGTTTATTTTAACATACCATCTGTGATGTTCGTAGAATTTGTCTACTGTAACACTATATCGATTGTATCGCTTCCTTATTGCCGTCAGGTCGGTCGTTAATTCGTTTATTACTTTTATGCTTAATTTCTTTAGTGTTGCCAGCATTTGCTGTCATTCCTATTAAATGGGTCGGGTTTTTGGAACGAGAATTACATCAAAATGGAGCTTTGCAGTGACGTCATAAATGGTAGGGGTAGGATACTACGTCATAGCGTCTTATGAAGAAATGATAAAGTACCGATCTTTATGCAAATTTATAATTAAAAAGTAACGCAGTAAGTACGGTTCTTAACAGTAAACTGCCGTCTGACTTGTAGAATTAATTAAAAACCGGATTTACCGGTTAAATGCGGAGAACAAAACACTGAATTATCTAAGCGACACAATCATTATTGAGATACAAACATCGATCAAATTTAAGCCACAACTGTTTGAATATAAAGTTGATACTTCTCTGGAGGAATTCGATTAGTCATCGGTGACATACAAACTGACCAGACTGTGTGACAGAATGAAAGTGAAGTCAAAAACAATGAGGTTTAATTTGAATATAATGTAGTTCATAGCATAATTAATTCGTTTTAAAGAGATGGCGGGACGAGATTGACTCAGTTTCGCGAAACTGAGAGTTTGAGACTGCTCAACAAATGCTCTGAGCTTTTATACTGCTCATTGAAAAAACACTAAAACATTTTTATTACCGGGATTTTGTTTAGTGCAAGGTCGTAGCGAAGGAAGAAAAGGGGACCAAATGTATCTCCTAAAAAATAACATAACTTAAACTTTATAGATTACCGTCTCGCGTGAAAGTAAATCAATTTCGAAATCTATATGTAACTGAACAGAACTGCATTTCGCATTCAAATAGCTATTGGTTACGGTCATCATACTTGCAAAGTGGCTATAAGACCATAACGAGGCTTATGACATCATCCTTACCGTTTCCAGTCGTCTATAAATCTAGGCTACAGCTTAGATGTTTTGTTAATAAAATTGTTAGTCTATTGACAGTTAATTTGATTTGGTACTGGGATTTTGGATTGCTTATGTACCTACAGAAAATTTTTGTCTCGTATAAATGCCTTATTAATAAGATTCTTAACTTTTTTTAATCTATAGGCCTTTTTTGACCGGAATCTCATCATGGTAAGTGATGAATTGGCCGTAAGTGTCACACCGATAGGTGCTTGGCGACAGATTTTCAACATGAGGGTAGTAGCCAGTTCATTGGGCACTACAACGTATCATACCACCGTGCTATGGTTTCCTCACGATGTTTTCCTTCACCGAAACCTCAAGCTCATTGTAGGATTCGAGCCCGGGACCTTCGTCTCGGCATCCGACGTCACTGAGCTATTATCGCCTTAAAACTCCAGTTTGTCCACTTGAGTTACCTAATGGGTAAGGTAATTGAAAACAGTTTTTATTGCTTTTGTTATAAACCCTTTACATAATTATTTATCTTGTTCTAGTAGTAATATTGCCTCTTTATCCTTAGTGCCTCCCAGTCTATATGTCCAAAGAACATACATTTGTCTTATTCAGAGAGCGTCATGTCATGTACAATTACAATCAATTCCAAACATTATTACTGTATTCAAACGTAATGCTATTCGCAGTGAATGACGTCATATGTCTGAGCGACGCATTTTAGTTAGGCTTGCGTAGGGCTGCCACAGATGTTTTGTTTTTCATTTTGGTAGAATAGGACAATTGGTATGTAAAGTAGTTTTAATTATTGAAATAACTGTGCTGTGCTGTCCACGCTGTTTTTTCCTAAAGAAAAATACTTATTACGTAGTATCGAAATCAAAGTAGAATTAGTTCCTTGTCGCGGTCCTCCCAAGGGAGAACAGTATGGTGTGCTTTCATGAAGGGTGTGAAGATATTTTTGCAGGGTCAGCAAATTATACCTCTGGTGTTGCAAGCATATATCTACAGGCTACGTTATGTGATAAACAGTTTTTGCAACGTTCCGCTTTCATGTTGCAACAACAGTAACATAAAAAATACAGTTTTTTTTTCAATTCTCCTCGCATGAACATTGCATTGTCACTGGGCGCATCGAATGGACTGCAACGGTTTTCTCAGCGAACTGACGTTCCACGATTTTTGTAATTCGAACGCTCGTGACTTTTTTTAAGACAATTTTTTGGTGGACCTTTTAAATATTTTTCGCTGCATAGGCAGTTAACCTACAGTTAACTTAGTATTTCTTCCATCTCGATTCAAAAAAATATAAAGTTTAAACAAACGTTCTCTAATTTCGACTTAAGAAAGAAAGAAAGAAAGAAAGAAAATACATTTATTCATCAAAAATCGACGCACATAACATAAAACTGTAGTTAACATTAAAATAATAAAAACAATAAAACAAACTCTTAAATTAAAAACATAATAGATACTTAAACTAAAAATTTAAAATAAAAACTAAAACTGATTAGGGAAACTGTACGCCGCATTTCTGACAAATGAGGTTGACAACTCAGCATTTTGCTGCAATGGAAGTCAATTCCATCACAGCACTGATTTTCAGTGTCAACCCCCGTGACATTCCGATGCAAATAGGACCCAAACTTACATATTTACAAAGTTACCTTCATCATTTTATAAAATAACACTAACATAAAAGAAAATGGTTGTTCTGTTCGTGCGTGCGTGTGTGTGTGTAAGTATGTGCATGTGATATAAATAAACTATAGGAATATACCTACTATATATAGATAATGTATATAGCAATTATTGCACCATATACAAAAGTGCCCTGTTAATAAAAATAAATAAAAGATAAATAAAAATAAATAAAAGATAAATAAAAGATAAGATCGGAGAGTTGCCTTAGGGGCGGAATAATGTAATCTTGTGAACATTAGCCATAAGTGGGATCATTCTTTTGACTTAGACTTTCTTTTTGTTAATTTGTACATGACCATGGATACAAAGTCCTTCAGTCGCATACATTTTATTTATAATATCGATTTAATATAGTCCGCACATTCAATTTCACATAGTCCGCATGATCAGTCACCGTCCAGTCACGTTTTAGTAAAATGGTGGTCATTGTACTAAAACTTATCACGGACTTTTTGAGACAACTTGTAAAGACACGATACACATATTCATTTCATTTCACTTCACTGGTGCACATGGATTGATCTTTATTGGATAAAATACCACCGATGATATGCAATAAAACTCAAAATACACAAATTTATGAAAATAAAAATGAAAACATAACGTCACTCTGCAAGTTCCCGCCAAAAAGTCGGACTTAGACGTTTATTTATTGTGATACCAACATTTTGATACTGGTATCTCAATAGAAATCGAATATTAATAAACCATTATATTTTAATCTATAAAAAGTTCATATAACGTACGATCAACATGTAGCTACGTCAGACGGCAGTGACAGCCCTGAGTTAGGTTAGGGTTGCCACTTTTGCACGTCAAATTAATAAAACAATACTGCGCAACCCTACCTACCGCTGTCGAGTGATAATTAACTCAATATTGACAAAATCGTAAACATTGCTTTTGTGCAAATAAATTACAAACGTGAACATTACATTACGCGGCTAACTAGTTAAATTAAATGGGCAAATAGCTCTGCATATTATCGTGCAATGCAGTGAATTCTAATAATGCCTCTGTGGCCGGCGCAACTTCAACGCAAACATAGTCTAAAAGCTTGTTGATTCATCCAACGTAATGTTTGACTGCGAAAAAAAAGAGACAGCATCAGAGCCGTCGGTTATCAGTCGGTAAATTCCGCTGATCACTCGCGGCCACTTCGCTAGGTAGTCATTCATGATTTCGCTTTCATAAAACTTGTTCCAGGAGTATACTTCTTGTGAAAAAATCTTACAAGTTTGTGAAAATAAGTTACATACATTTGCAAGCCTGGTATCTAATGTCTTTACTTTTACAATTCATAGGTACATTAGATATGGCCAAAGTTCAGGTAAAATTTGTGCAAAAACGCTGTTTCGGAGGCTTTGATTGAATTTGTTTCACACTTTTTTTTTAAATTACGCCTAGATACACGGCTAGATATAGTGCACAAGATACGAATTTGTTCAAAACATCTAACGAAAAATGTTTAACAACGCCATAATACGTACAGAGGTTTTGTATGAAAAGTATGACGAATTGAGTGCTCTTAAGTCTTTGCGCAGTTCTACGCATGTTTGGGCAAGGTTCCCTTCTCACAGTTAGATGAAAGAATATTACGCGTAGAAGGGATAGTGACAACCCTCAGCGTATTTATCGCCCGCTACGAAATGGCGTCCTAATAATCCTGATATTAGTGTCCCGACCTCACTTCAACGGAGCTTCCTTCCGCGGACGCTCAGACTGTGGAATGAGCTCCCTGCCGTGGTTTTCCCAATGGAGTACAGCATGGGGTTCTTCAAAAAGGGTGTGAAGAGATTTCTGCAGGGTCGGCAACGCGCGAGTGATACCCCTGGTGTTGCAAGTGTCCATAGGCTACGGTAACCGCTTACCATCAGGCGGGCCGTATGCTTGTTTGCCACCTTAGTGGTATAATAAAAATAAAAAGATTTATTATATTAAAAATCTAAACCCAATGGATTTACAAATTATATACAAACTTTTGCAATACAGAAACAATGGTGCCGATTCTGATGTAAATGGAACTTTAGTCACATCACATCTCTTTCTTACCAATATTATTGAAAAAGGATAGAACATATTTAAAGCTGTCAAATTAGTCTTTGCCGTCTTTATTTGCGGGTATTTAGACGTAACCGCGATAGATGGCGACTTTTATATTGAAAACAAGCATTGGACTAATTGGACAGGACTACATTTCTTACACCCATTTCTTATGTTCTTTGTTAGAAAGAGACATAGTGAGGCCCTGATTCTGTTGTTCACAACTAAACTAATTTTAATGTCACTATACTCTTTCTAACAAAGAATATAAGAAAAGGATGTAAGAAATTTAGTCCTGTCAAATTAGTCCAATGCTTGTTTTCAATATAAATTTAGTCGCCATCTATCGCGGTTACGCCTAAATACACGCAAAATAAGACAGCAAAGATTAATTTGACAACTTAAAATATGTTCTATCCTTTTTCAATCATGTTTGTAAGAAAGAGATGAGATGTAACTAAAATTAGTTTAGTGCGATTTACAACAGAATCGGCACCATAGTGAGACTAAATTAGTTTTAACAGAATCAGCACAATTTTCACCTGCAACCAAACAGTTCTCAACTTTTCACTCACAACCATTTTGAAATCCTAAAAATCCACCCATCACTCAATGCACAGTTCAAACGTTTTTCATCACAAATACAATGTAAACACACATGCACTTACATAACATGCAATTTGGCACACATATACCATTCCATTACACGTTTAAGTTTACAAAAAACCGTTGTCTATTTTTCCGTTACATAAAATAACCTTACTAAGAATAGTTCGCGGCGTTTGTTTTAATGTGACATCATTTAAGTCTGTGATAACTAGGTGATACATTAAATATCTGGGTGTGTATTCTCTAAGAAACCTAAATCTATTCAATGCTTTTTTCACAGATTACAGAATAAGGCAGATGGAGCGCGCGGAACACGGGAGTGAGGCCAACAAAGCAAATACAAATTGAAAAACAAATACCTGGTATTCGCTTTTGAATTTGTATTTGCTTTGTTTAACAAACTTTATTTAACAAAACCACTTCTTTATTAATAAACTGTGGTTAAACAAAGCAAATACAAACTGGAAAACGAATACCAGGTGTCTGATTTTGAATTTGCTTATTTGGCTTCACTTTCGTGTTCCGCGCGCTCTATCTGCCTTTTATTCTGTAATCTGTGTTTCATAATCAGAAATTAGTTATTGAAATCATATTATGTACCTAATGCACAGATCACGAGACCTTACCATGTCCGGTTAAGGTGGTTACCATGTCCAGTTAAGGTCTCAACATGAGACGGGAAATTTGAACTTTTCCAAGTTTTTATTGAATTTTTCTTTCGTAGAACAATATACGGCTTAATATTGCAGTGATTCGCGGCGACCGTAGTGGTTGTGTTATGAACGTGAACTACTCACTGAAATATGTAGCCATATTGTTCTACGAGGGTAAAAAATCAATAAAAACTTGAAAAAAAAAAAACTTATTTCCCGCCTCATGATGAGCATCCACCTTAACGAGCATCCTGACATTTAAAAGATTATCAACAAAACGGTATCACAACATAACCACCCAATTAACCTACTGCTTCTTTGTATGTACTAGACAAAATTTTAGTTCCATCAATTTGTACAATTTAACTTTCTAACGCCTACTGCTTCACATCATTGACACGTTATTATGGTCGTTAAACTTACTGATACAAGGGTGAAAGTGGCGTGAGATCCTTATAAACTAGGGTGTTGGATCAAGAATATTGGGGGCATCTAGATGAGGAATTAAGAGATGATATCATACAGGGCTTTTATGCAGCGAGCTTTGGCTTAACAAACTTCGCTTTGTATTAGTCATAGTTTATAATAATAAGATGTTCAGCAATGAAATAGCTGAACAGGATCATTTGAACTTGTTGACCGCGGATAGGACGCGTCCTACCTACAGACAGATGAAAAATAAAGATTTCCAGGTGCTATACAAATACAAGTGATTAAAAAACACCTATATACGCTAAAAATATCCTTATTATGGAAAAATAAATTAAACGGGGGCAAGTCTACTATTACTATGAGGGGCCAGCTGGCGCGGTTGGTTAAGATTCCATCTATCATGGAGCTCTGCCGACCTTACTCATCGCAGGAACACAACACCACATTAAAGTTTTATTAATATCAATTGGCTCAAAAATCAAAGACAAATGTCCAACCGTAACCCGTATCTGGACTATAATTAAAATAAATTGGAATCTGCATCCTGCTGCGGCGTCCTAGTTTCACATGTGTTCTGTTTACGTGTGCTGTTAACACACAATGATGCTGATTCTGTTGTTTACATTACAAGTAAACGAAGTCTCACTACGTCTCTTTCTAACAAAGAACATAAGAGGATGTAAGAAATTTAGTCCTGTCAAAATAGTCCAATGCTTGTTTTCAATATAAAAGTCGCCATCTATCGCGGTTACGTCTAAATACCCGCAAATTAAGACGGCAAAGACTAATTTGACAGCTTTTAATATGTTCTATCCTTTTTCAATGTTTGTAAGAAAGAGATGTGATGTAACTAAAATTAGTTTAGTGCGATTTACAACAGAATCGGCACCAATGTGTGTAATAATTTGCATTTCGGGTGAGAATACATACTTTTAGTTCTTGTTATTTGTGTTCTTCAATACAAAGGAATACCTACATTCGAATAAGAGTTTTTACTTAAAAAAATGGCTGTAGGATAGCTTGGTTAAATCGTTCCAGTTCCAAACACACTAAAAAAAAATTCAGGGACGCCTAAACACGATATCGTCATGTGCCGGAAACGCATTCTCTCTGCGGCAGGACTGTAATGAGTGAAAGCCAGCTGAAACAAGACACTAGTAAGAAACATTAGTGTTCAGCTAATGTGACTGACCTCTCTATAATGTAAACAGTTAATTGTAATGCAAATAATTTGAAAACGTTTGACTTGGTACAAGTAAGAACGCGCTCTGAGATTGCATGTCGGCATTGCACTAGACATGAGCGTGTCGGCGGCGGCGCGCCGACTTTTTAGGGCCGGCGTGTCGGCGGCATGATTTTTCATTATGCAAATATTTTTTTAACAAATAATGTAGCACACCAAGTTTAAGTGCCACGAAAAGGAGAAATCTGTTTTTTTTTTATTGTTAAACTAGCTGTTCCCCGCGGTTTCACTCGCGTTCCCGAGATAAAAAGTAGCGCTATAAACCTCACGGAGCCCGAGACCTTTCCAACGAATGCAAAACCGTGGAAATCGGTTCGTGCGTTCTGGAGTTATAGCGTCAGGAAGGAAAACCCGACTTATTTTTATATAGTAGATATTGCTACTATTGATAATTGCCGGCGCGCCGATCCGTGCGGTCGGCGGCGGCGCGGAAATAATGCCTAGTCGCGCCGAGGTACCACATTACACAGCTAGGCATCTAATAAGGTAAACACATCAGTTTTTGTGATAGCGAAAAGAAATCAATTCTAATTAAAACAGTACGCGGGTGAAACCGCGAGGGTCAGCCAGTAGGACATAACATCGGCTTGCATTCGACCTAACATGCCTATAGATACATTTAGCAGAAGCTGAATAGCGAACGAAAGCGACTGTCTTGTTTGTATGGTAAGTACGTATTACTTACTGGCGCTAGTTGCTCTGCTCTTTACCACAGTAGAAGTAAAAAGAACAGTATGTCGTCTCCGCAGTGTTATTGACTCTGATTACAGAACAGAAGGCAGATGGAGTATTCCGTGCTAATTTGCATTTGATTTGTGTAACAAAAATCACATAATTTTTTTATAAACTTTGTTTGAACAATGCAAATACGAGGTATTTGCTTTTGAATGTTTATTTGCCGTGTTCCGTGCGCTCCATCTGCCTTTTTTGTAATCTGAGGTTATTGGTATAATTACCTACTACCATTTTTTTTATTAAATTACAAGTTTGAAAGTTAAATGGGTTGGGACTCCTCTTTTAAGTTTATAAAACCTGTATTAGGGGAGGCCCGAATTTAATTGTATTACAACACAAACAATTGATTAGACGAACGCGCAATAGAGCTACCTGCCTTCTGACTGTCGGTCTTGTGTTACGTATTTGATAATACTACATTAAATTGACATATTTTAATCATTAAACTAGCTGTTACCCGCGTTCCCGAGGGATCGTATGGGTAAGAGATAAAAAGTATCCTATATGTTATTCCAGAGTATAATCTATCTATGTGCCAAATTTTTTCCCAATCTGTTCAGTCGTTTTTGCGTGAAAGAGTAACAAACATCTTTAGTAGTTATATCTAAAGAAAATGAGCTTTAATTAATTCTAGAGAATTATAAAATCAAAAATACGCGGGAGGGTCGTCCGTACTTAGCTTCGGAACAACCGCGACGGTTGAGTACCGAGGTATACCGAGAATTGGAGTTGCGTAGCTATGAGGTGCATTTTGGCTGTTCGTACGAATATGACATACTGTTCCTCTTACTTCTACTGTGGCATTACATGGCTAGTTCCGTGGTAATAAACCTTTGATTCTTGTGCTTAATTGCTTGTTAAATTATTTTATGTGTGTTATGTAACTGTTTACTTTATGGGAGTATTAATGGTAGACTAAGCGCAATAGCACACCATGAGTTTTGGTGATTAATCTGGTTACATTTAATCATCATCAATCTATATTTGTTTACTGCTGGATGTAGGTCCCTCCTAAAGTTTTAAGAGAGGTAGAGTGTAGCGTTTATTCGCTCAAAGAGCAGCTCCACTAGGAAAGTTCCTCCACCTTACAGAATACTGCAGCCAAATAACATAATCACTTGAATAACTTAGTGCTAAATGTCCAGACCTGGATATCTTTTGCAACTCTATATCTGTTTTTAAAAAGAAAATGCTGAAA
This sequence comes from Polyploca ridens, assembly GCA_951394255.1. Taxonomy (NCBI): domain Eukaryota; kingdom Metazoa; phylum Arthropoda; class Insecta; order Lepidoptera; family Drepanidae; genus Polyploca; species Polyploca ridens. The sequence goes on along the minus strand of OX596269.1, from coordinate 2,035,519 downwards.
CCATCTTGTGAGGTACCATAGTATAATTTTGTTCTTTTTGGTCTCATTAAGTACTTTTATTTTTTGATAATATTTTTAGTCGGAATTTATTTTATGTTAGTTAGTAATAGTAAGCTAGTTAATGTTTTAGATTCTAATTGCCAATTATAGTAAGATAGTTAATTTTTTTAAATTGATTATATATGTTTACAATTTACATTGCTGTCAACACTTATAATTGTTATGTTTACGAGATATAACACCCATTTTATGTTACTTTATTAACCCCTGTAAGCGTAATGTTAGTTTTGCAAATATATAAATAAATAAAATAAATAAATAACAGTTCCTATTTTTATAATTTTGTTATATGCGTCTGTATCTGCATGCCAATGGTATTGTTATATTCCTGAGTGTGAGCTTCTTCAGAGGGGGATAGGGTCGGTGATGCCCCTGATCTTGGAAGCCCATAGGCTACAGAAATATTTTGGAGAGTGTATGCAGGAATTGTTCAATGAAACCTTATTCCACCATCCCCATCATTACACCAAACCATAAGATGCCGGGAAAATTTTCACCCGGACATTGTTGACGTACCGAAAATATGGACATAGCATACGTTTTGCATCCTCATTTATAATGCGGACAGCAAGGGAGTGGAACTTGCTTCAGGCGTCTGTGTTTCCTGACGCTTACAATCTAGGAACTTTCAAGGCCAGAGTGAATAGGTTCCTTCTGGGTAAGCGTGTTTCATCTTAGGCTTCGTCATCATCCTCCTTAATGCAACCTTCTGAACCGGTATTAGAGTCAGGCTTTTCATAAAATGCCTGCGAAGGTCTATTTGAATAAATGATTGTCCCTTATGGGCGGGTTAGTGGCCTAATGCAAGGCCATTTAATAAAAAAAAATGCTTACCACCAGGCGAATTTTAATCTCTACATTTCTCATCCAATCACTCTTGTAACAGGTTATTTATAATTGTATGGCTTTAAATGAAACCAAATAAAAAATCTTGAATGAATATTGAAGGCCATCATAATAAATCAACAACTTAAGCTTCCTATATCGTAGAATTACAAAGGTTTTATTATATGTAGGAATTCCCCAAGAAACAAGTTATACTAGTTTGGGGATCGACAATTAATGTAAATAGTGCTTTTATTTTTTAGGGTTCGGTACTCGAAGTGTGCCTAATGAGACCCTATTACTAAGACTCCACTGTCCGTCCGTCCGTCTGTCTGTCAGTGGGCTTTATCTCATGAACCGTAATAGGTAGACAACTGAAATTTACAGAGAATATTACAACCATTATACCAACAAATAATAAAAAAGAAATAAAATTAGAAATTAAAGGTTATAAGGCCCATACAACAAACTTTTTTTTTTATACCAAAGTTGAGTTAGTTAATGTTGTACGGAACCCTATGTGTGCGAGTCCGACTCGCACTTGGCCGGCATTATTTGCGGCTTTTGTCCCAATCTGCATGTAATATATTTAAAAAAATTTACTGTCCATTATTGTTCAAATCTTATGTCATACATTTTATAATCCCTCTTACATTTTAACTGCTGGTAAAATCCCTCCGTTTACCTATAGGAGGATCTGGGGATAACTTATAGTTATTTATCTATAAAATAATAATTTATCAGTTTGGAGGCCATTTTCAGTGCGATTTTAGACAACCTAATTTACTCGATTTAAAACAAAGCAATTTCAAAATTATAATGTTCACAGAGAAGTTGCATTATATTTCATTATATGGTAACGAGGTCAACTCCCTCGAGAAAAAATAAGATTTTGCAATGGTACTAAACAAATAAGGCGAAAACAAGTTGCTCACCCGCTATCCATTTCGGTAACTTATTCTGGGTAAAACGTACATTAAATATTTATGTGATCGTCTAAAACACTTACCAGATCCCGTGCGGGGTGAACAGGGAGATATTTCTTGTAGATAACACACAATTAGGAAGTATCACTTAAAAAAACAACCAAAACTTTACATCCATAATGACTCAATAAATACTCGCAAAAAAACTGCAGAGTTCAAATGTCGAATAATATCACAGACTTACACAACACTCATTATTTCTTAATGTCGCCAAAAGTGTAAACAAAAGAAGGCGGTGATAGATTAAAGTTTTAAATTAATAAAACGTAAACAAAATAAACAAGACGCACGCAGCAAAACTCGGAATCAACTGAAATGACGTGATGGGATCAATGTTGCCATAGTCATAAAATAAATTTCGTACTCTGAAATTTTACCCAAAATAATAATATTTTATAAAGTAATAGGTAAAACGAATTCATACAGTATTGAAATAAACAGTATTATTTCCAGTTTTGATTTGTAGATATGAAAAGATTTCTAATATTAGATTATTTCACAAAGTAGGAAGGTAAATTATACATTTAAATACGTCTCGGATATCAATTGGTAACACAAATTGGGCACAAGTATGGTAAGAGATATATTCAAATTACCCGATAATTATAATAAATAATCCCTAAAGTTCTCCAATTCATTATAATCCAACTAAAATTATGAAAGCAAAAGTTTAAGGATATTTTTTGTGACTTAACTAAAAAATCTTTTTATAAATTTGAAACTGGTGTTTCCGTTAAAATACGAATGAAACGTGGTAAATACCTAGCATTCACAACGTTTCATTCGCTCGCACTTCGCATCCTTAGCATTTTATATTTATAATCAAATTATGCTCAGAACTTTATCTGCCTGAATGGTTTTATTTGATTGACATATAATACAATTGTTCTAGTGTGAAATATTCAATATACATCCTACTACATCCTAACCACTTAATAATAGTTTGTTTCACCGCTAAGAGGTGTTCTCACTCCTTTTCAGAATAATAATTATGTCCTTATCGATTGCCGACTAACTTGAACTCCTAATGATCCTTTTAACTATCAAAATCAATTATGTTAGTTCTATAGAGTCATAGGCAAACTGCTGCTTAAAAATTTGGTACCCTCTGTAAGGTGAAGCGGTTATTTACACAAAGCACAAATCCGTTCGTGAATGGAGTATGCTTTCGCACTTGGGATGAATCTGCCAAATACCAACTCCTCCAGCAAAGGTTCCTCTTGACTCAATAGACCGTCGTGCTAGGAGACTCATCGGTAATATTTCACTAGCTGAGACGAAAATAACGAGCTTTGAACATCAACTTAAGGTTTCGTGTTTGTCTGTATGTAGTAGTGTAGGATATATTTAGGAGAGTGTGCTACAGAACTGTTCAATTTAATTACTTAATTCATCCCTATTTCTCCTGGACGCTGGGAGAATTTACATCCAGACATCCCACTTATGTGGGATGTCGACATGTTCCTTATGCGAACAGCAAAGGAGAGGAACTCTCATCCAGGGTTCTGTGTTTCCTGACACGTTTAACGTATGTGTATTCAAGGCCACAGTGAGTATTTTCAATTCAATTCAATTCAATCATTTATTGCATCACATTAATATATACACAACACACACAGTTAAAAGTAGGTAGGTATACACATGTGGCCTCATCTAGGGCATTGCAAAATAATCATACAGATAAATAACCTAAGGTAATATAATATAATAATAATTACTTAGATGCACCGCTACATTCCAAGAAATCTGTCTGAAAAAAAATCATCTAACGAATAATAACATTTTTTTATCAATATGTCTTTTAAGTTCTTCTCAAAATGTATATCTTTATTTATGTCTTTTATGATATTTGGGATATGATTGTAAATTTTTACTGCCATAATATTTGGGCCGGAGCTATGCATTTTTAACTTAGAGCTTGGAAGTATTAATTTATGTCGAAATCTAGTATGGTCACGATTCGGTTGGTCAGCTTGTCTATTGAAAAAGATTGGGTATTTTCTCACAAATTTGCAGATCTCAAGAATGTATATTGATGTCAGAGTTAAAATTTTATGAGACTTGAAATGCGGATGGCAACTTTCAGGAACTCTAATATTTACAAGTGCGCGGATGCACTTCTTTTGTACTATAAATAGGTCGTCCGCTTCGACGCTATTTCCCCATAGTATAATACCATACCGGAGCCAGGAATAAGCGTAAGCATAGTAAGCCACGAGTGCAGTTTTTATATCAGTAGTCTTTCTGAGCTCTCTGATTGCATAGACCAAACTGGATAGTTTCGTCTTTACTTTTTGTATATGCGATTTCCAGTTTATGTTAGTATCAATGTTCAATCCTAATAATGTCATTGTATTCACACATTCCAATTGTATATTATTATAATTAAATTTAATGTCAAGAGGAGATTTCTGATAGGGTCTAAATTGCATAATTTTTGATTTGGAAAAATTTATATTTAAATTATGATCTTTCATCCAATCATTAACTGTGGTTAAAATATTATTTAAATTCCTATTTATATCATTAATGTCATCAGATTGTGTTAGTAGAGATACATCATCGGCAAAAAGGACACATGGGTCTGTTAATATCTTTGGGAGGTCATTAATATAAATTAAAAACAATACACAGCCGAGAACGCTGCCTTGGGGTATTTCAATACCCCAAGGCAGCGTTATATAATATTGATGATTGTGATCGTACCGTTGAAATTTTCCCAGTAACTTTATCAAAATAGTCTATTTGTACCATTTGTTTACGGTTTTCTAAGTAGGATTTAAACCAATCATGTGCCGTGCCGCGTATTCCTATATCATAAAGCTTATTTAATAAAATATCATATTGGACAGTATCGTATGCTTTTGTCATGTCAAGTAGAATACCTATCGCATATTTTTTATCATTTATGATGTTAAGAATTTGATCGATATATTTGTAGACCGCCAAAGTAGTTGAGCGATTTTTCCGAAACCCATTTTGCGAGTCGTGAAATATATTATATTTTTCGCAAAAGGAATACAACCGCTTTTGCATTGCCCTTTCAAATATTTTTGCAGATGTTGGTAACAGTGCTATTGGCCTGTAATTACCTGGTTCAAGTTTAGAAGATTTTTTATGAACTGGTTTTACTACGGAGACTTTTAATGAGTCTGGAAATTGACCCATCGTAAAAGACTGATTAATTAAGAGGTAGTATGGAAGTGCCAGTTCTTCAGCACACTTTTTTATGAGAGTCGGGGGAAGTTCATCAATGCCGTAACTGTACTTGTTCTTAAGATTTTTTATGATGTTGTATATTTCTTGTGGGGTCACTGGGCTTAAGTACATTGTATTACCAGTAGGCTGGAGGACGCGACGGCCGCGCGCTGGCGCTGGTGCACCTCCACCCACCGACTGCATCCTCCCCACCGATGTAAAGAAATCATTAAAAGCATTTGATACCAGAAAGGGGTCGGAGGTTTTTTTCGAATTTATATTAAGGGATATGTTAATTTTTGGTTTTTGTAGTGTTTTATTTGAGCGTTGATTAATAATCCGCCACATTGTTTTTACTTTATTTTCTGAATTAACCATTTCATGTTTGTATTGCTTACGTTTTGATATTTTTACAGCTTTTTTTAAAACAAGTGTATATTTCTTGTAATATTCAGTAAGGGTGTTATTTTTAAAATATGTGACTAATGTTTTTAAAATTCTTTTATTTTTACTAGATGTTTTTATGCCGTGGGTCAGCCATCGCTTTTTTTGTTTCTGTTTCAATTTAATCAACTTTTTTGGAATACATTTATTTAATATGTGCATTAATTTGTTAATAAAAGAATTATAATTGTCGTCAATACAGTTGTATTGATTTAGTATATTATGCCATTCTACTTTTTTTAATTCATTTTTAAATAGTTCTATATTTTTATTAGTATAATGTCTCATTTCAACCTGCCAATTTATATTTTCACTTTTTACTTGGGTTTCGTTCTGTAGTTTTATCACCACGCCCTTGTGGTCTGAGAAACCAAAATCGTTTACACATACTTTAGTATTTCTGTCGTTAAAGTTTGAGAATAACAAATCCAAGCATGTTGAACAATTTTTTGTTACTCGGGTTCGTTCTTTTACATGTTGGGTAAAATTATATTCAAGCATAAGAATCAATAACTGTAACGATTGTGAACTTTTGTTAAGAATATTCAAGTTAAAATCTCCACCAATTATTATGTTAGTTTTGTTATACTTATATGTTATTAATTCCAATAATTTGTTCAACTGACTATAAAATGTATCAGTGCATCTGCTATTCCAGTATAAAACAATTAACATTAATTTTTTGCCAGGTAAGTAAACAGCACACGTTTCCAAAACATATTCAATCGACATTTCATTTATTTCACTAATCGCCACATAATCTATGTTGTCCTTTAATAGGATGCAAACCCTCCCACCCGTGTAGTTGTCTCGGCAGAACGACGATGCGAGGTTGTATCCGCTGCAATTAATTAAATCTAATTTCGCCGGCGAAAGCCACGTTTCTGAAAAACATAGTGCGTCGAGTGTTGGTGATTCTTCCAGAAATGCTTCTAAAATGTCCAATTTGTTAAACATACTCTGCATGTTTTGAAATAATATGTTAAACTCGTCGGTATTAGTTCCGAAAAAAATTTATTGCTTGTGATGTGCTAGCTGTGGTATTGTTTTCATAATCAGTTGGTGAAGTTATGTAGTCTCGGCGTGGAGTTTGTTGTGATTGCGACGAGGGCGCAGGCGGTGCGGGCGGCGCGGGCGGTGATCTAATGTTGGGTTGGAGGTTTGTGATTTTACCGTCTATTATCAGTTGGTTATTTCTAATTATGGCATGATATCCACTCTGACGTGCCAATCGTAGCTTCTCCTGTAACATTTTTTTATTTCTCAAGGCCGTATCGTTAAGGTATTCTGATATATGTAATCCAGTGTTCTTAAAGTAATAGGCGTGCCGCCAAATATACTTGGTCATGTTTTTGCTTAGAAGTTCAATTTTTGCATAGTAGACATTTTCTGGGTAAGCGTGCTACATCCTCGGCCTCGACATAACTCCTCCTGGGGTCAGTCAGAGGCCAAATGAAAACCAATTCAACTTTAAAAAAATAAAGCGTAAATAAAACGTAGGCATGGAGAAGATTGTTTAATTTTAATATACTAAACATTTCTTTTAACTCATACGCGGTTAACAGCACGTGACACTTTCATGTTCATTCTAATTAAATTTTTTCAGGAGTGGTTCTGCTACTACATGCATATTTTGTTTTATAGATTGTATCCATAATATTGTTGACTTTCCCCTATTTAGGGAAATAACAAATTAGCTGGCAACACTCTTATTGACAGCTGAAAGAGCCACAGACTACTAAGTAATCTGTGCCACAGACGGAGCTATAAACTTCGAATTAGATCGTGGCTACATCGTTAGAGCACAGATTACTAAATACGTAGTTACTACGTAAGTTAGAGGTCGTTATTTAGCAATGAGGAATTTTCTTATGATACCTCTATTGTCAAAATACCTGCCAAATCGTGAACATAAGCAACAATTTGATACAAAGAAATTGTATGTACAAGAAAAACAAAGCCAAGTATAAGACGAGACGAAAATGAAAGTTAGGGATTTGTAAGTCTTGAGTTACATACTTATATTTTTAGATACAGATAAATGGATATCCTGTTGTAAAAACTGATTTTGGAGCCGATTAGTGATAACATTGTGATAAAATATAGTTGAAAACATTCCAATGAAATAGGGTATTTACCTGTGAAACATATAATTATGTGGGTACTATTTCATACTATTCACCTATTCACTCACAGGGGGATTGTAGTGTTGGGTGCCTCGCACGTGTGCTAGCACGATTGTAGCTGCACACTTTTTCTATAAGAGTACCTCACTCATTATGTTGAAATGTGCTACCACAATATCGATGCCTCGCGAGGCGGGACGTGAGGGTGCGCGAGCAACTCCTCGCGAGGCGTATTATCTATGGTCTGATCTGACCGCACACACACATAGTTAAAGCTCGCGAGTCGCGCCAATATTTTTAAAATTTAAACGGTAAACAGCTAAAATATTATTCCTATATTTACATGTTAATTAATAATTAGGATTTTTAGTACTTTTAACAGGTTGAAAGAGCTATTTTGATAAACACAATCGTGTCGATGAGTTTATCGAAATCGTCTGTTGTGCTGGGAATGCAACTCGTAACGAGTGCGTGTTACTGTATGTATGTATGTGCATCTTGTATTCTCGCACACATAGCACACAGGTGACACAGTACGAGCGGCAGCCTCGCTCGGGCAGAGGGGGGACACTTAGAACTTCGGTCATTCACTTGACAGCTGGTGTGTAGAAAGTAACGGCATCTTATTTATTAAACTAGAAATCACTAGAAACTGAGTTTCTCAAATCATTGTGAGATGTCAGTACTAACGCATTAATATAAAAAAAAGACAAATATGATATCTAAAATTATATTATTAATTCAACCACATTAATTAAATATTTGTATGATGTTTTTAATATAAATAAAAAAGAATTGTCTTCATCAATATTTATTTCTTAATTTTACGTTGGTCACACATTCACTCACGTAGTCACTTGTTTTATATATAAGGTTATAGGTAGGTACAAAACTACTTACGAACTATCCCACTAAGTTGTGTTTTACATTGCTATTTCAGTGGTATTATTGCGAAAAAGACGCTAATTTGTGTTGTGTGTGTTTATCAGAATGGATACGATGCCTCACCGCTGTGCTTTTGCTTGTAATAACCCTGGTAAGTTATATAATTTTTCTTCTTCTAGGTTATCTTTTAACCGGCATTTTTCATCTTCGTTCACAGTCAAAATCTTTATTTGAAATTACGCAATTGTTAAAAAGTTGAAGATTGAATTAAGTGATAGAATTCTAAACTGATTATTTCGACCCTCGTTAACTCGTAATCCTCAGTAAGTCGAAGTTAGTATTGTAATGAAGTCACATTACTTCAGACTGTGATGTGCGATAACTATGTACCTACATTATAATTTTGAAATATCAATGCCCCATTTGTGATTCTTACATAATAGTCCAAAACATACATAAAACATAACATTTACTCTTACACAAATAACATGCAGTTAGAGAAAAACAGAAAAGATATATTTTTTTGTTTTATGCACATACACACTAACAACACAATTGTTTCTAATATAATAATATATTATTTTTAGGAGTGCTGCGTATGTTTCCAAACCCTGGCAAATTTCCTGAGCATTTTCAAACTGGTTAAAGTAGTTGGAGGAAATTGGAAACACCATCTGATTACGAGTTCTACAAGAAGAAGAAGATTTGTGATATTCATTTCATATATGAACATAAACTATTTACAAACATCTTAATGCATTGACCGTACCAACTCTATTTTTGCCGGGTAAGTTAAAATAAATTTTACTGTATTCAAAGAATCTAAAGCTTGTGGAGATCACCTGTTTATTTTTTTTTTGCAACCAACAATTTTACAATATTAAACTAATTAGTATGTTCTTACTTACCTTATAAATATAACTTTGCATAACAACTTGTAAACTCCCATTTTTAAATTGCAAAAATTGTTTTGAACTACTAATTTAATTCAGATGCTTATAATTCTTATTTTGATGTGACATACATAAAGCTTATGAATTGTTTGTATTTTTCAGGTTGTAGCAGCACAGCCCTATCTGAGCACTGAGAGTACAATTGCTTGTGAACCTGTCAATTCCGCGGAAGGTACCTACTTGGTTATTTTTTTGCCTGTGTTTGACCGTAATCTCACCATAATAAGTGATGATGTAGCTGAAGGTGGTAAGCACACAAAGCCCAGAAAGAACTGGTATATTAAAGTAGAAAATATTATTGTTTTTTAAATTACATTATTGTTAAAAACATAATCTCAAATGTTACATTTTGTGCATAACAAGGGGAACTCTTGTTATGCACTAAACTAATACACACAATTTGTTTATTGAATGAGATAGGTTAACACCTATACAACTGTAGATCTATTACTGTCAATGCTGAGAAGGAGGGCTCAGAATCACTCTCTGGGCCCCATGCTAGGTAGCTTCTCTTGCAATGGCTCGACTAGAGAAGCAGTCACTTTAATTAAACTTGTAATAGGTACTTGTACAAACAAGTTTTAAAATTCTGTCATCTATATGTTAAAATATAATTACTGCTACATATTAGGCTGCATGCAGATCTGCACATGTCGTATAAAAAATAATACGTTATTAATTGTATGTATTTTTTCAGGTCGCATTCTGTTCCAGTTCAGCACTCAATACCTGTAATTTCTGCAGCGAGATCCGCAGCTGCTACTTTAGGTATAACACTATTTTTTAACATTTTATTTATTGGTCTATACAGGAAATATAGCTATTGATTTAATATGAATTCTAATAATGCTGTCACATTGTTTAATGATTATATTATTGTAATAAGCACTGATAATAAACTGTTACGTAGACACAAAACTGTATCCTAACTAACATTATAAATGCAAATGTGAGTAGCTTGTAATATTTTATATTGATGATGATTGATTGAATTATTTAATGGATGTTTTTATTATAGTACGTATAAAAATTGAAAATGACAAAATAAATCACTTTTAATTTACACTTAATTTGTTTTATTTACATTAGTACCTTATCAAAAACAATTGTTTTGTATTATGCTACTTCATTGCTTTATTTTCAGACAACGATATAGTTACTTTAAATATATCACTGTCTGAAAATAAAGCAATGAAGTAGCATAATACTGAGAAAAGTAAGTAGTATATACCATCTATAGCTATGTATGCATATGTAGTATAGATGTAGTTAACGTTATAAAATCTAGAGAGCGCTTCAATTTGATATGCATGAAATCCCCGTAAGAGGGCTCTCTTTTCCCAATGTATTATATTACTCTTTGCGCTCGGGCCTCGCCTCAATCGTGGTAGCACACTGTGTTGCTACCCAAGACTAGGGGATTGTTCCTCGATGGTGTGAGTGCAATATGGCGGATGTCATGACGTCATCTATGACGTTTCACGGGACATCGTGAACGCGCTCAAACTAATATGGAACGCTCAAATCGATTACAGCGATTATAGCGTGCTCAATTCGGAAAGCAACCAATTCGTCGTTTCAACATCAAGTTACACCGGAAGTTTAAATAAATAATCGACCGGGAGCTTAAATAAATAAACAACCGGAAGTTAACCTTAAAATCAAACATTTAGTTAAATAGTGCCATCAATATATAAAATTCTTGAGTGCCGTAAGACGACAAAGATAGTTAATGTTGTGTGACTTGGCCGTTGAAGGGAACACAAGGGTACAAAACCAGGTGTTCCATGACACCATTGCACCAATCTGTACTTGTACCCACTAACGTATAAAGAATGTTCAACGGCCAAGTCACACAACATTAACTATAATAATAAAGAAATCGCAGTAAGGAACCTTAGACTTGGCACGACTTTGTCTAGATTTCATTACTTTTTAGAGATAAACAAGCAGCTCCATCGAGACTTGGCTAGTTTTTTACAGAATGTTTTTGATGGGATATAAATTACAGTACAGGTTGGCGAAGAAACAGAAATATATATTATAGCTGCGTGTGCGGTCACTCGAAGATTAGTATTGAAAATATATCGTAATATGCCTTGCTATGATTTATATGAATATAATATTATAGCTACGTCTGTGACGGACTTTATACCTACGACCGCCCGTATTATAATATCGGGTCATCTTGACTCGATTACTGGCCATTTAAAAGTGAAGACTCCACAGGGATAGGCTAATGATAATGGCTCTCAAAATAGTGAAATTTGTTATATTTGCGGCAGCGGCGACTATGTACGTATAAATATAACCTACCTACTTAAGTAAAAAAAAACTGATTTGAAACAACTTACTGTAAAAACAACTGACATCTTTTTTGATTTGATATTCTCCCTATTCTCATGCTTTCGACATTGTCGCATTCGACATACATTGAATAAAAAAAAAAAAACATAAAACTTACATCTGTCGTGCTGTCAACATAGAATTTCTTAGACGTATTTATTTTTTCTTTGTCAACCCACATTTTGTGTATTTTGCCAATGTCCAGTTAAAAGTTTTAGTCACAATAAATCACTTTCACATAGACCTCACCGTCCATAATACTTAGTCATGTTTTAGTACAATGGTGTCATTGTACTAAAACTTTTCACGGACTTTTTGAGACAAATTGAAAAATCACGATACACATACCTAATTCATTTCATTTCACTGGTGCACATGGATTGATCTTTATTGAATAAAATACCCCTGATAATATGCAATAAAACTAAAAATACACGAATTTATGAAAATAAAAACGAATACGCAACGTCGCTCTGCAAGTTCACACGTCCAGACGGAGAAAATAATCTTTTCACTGTACCATCTTATTTTTTTATCTAAACCGACACTGGCATTGCTTCCGTTTGAATCATGTCACCGGTATTTTGCGAGTGAATATGTACTGACGGTACTGACATCGAATAAATTGACAATTTACAATCGTGTGTCATGATCATAAATCGTAATTGTCGCCAGATTATTCATTGTTTTATTTGTGACCTTTATACTGGGTGATTTCGAGATGGCATATATTTGAAACCCATGTTGGGTTAGTAATGCTGAACAACTTTTACTATGGGACCAAAAGCGAATTTTATTTTACTTTCCATAGTTAATGTCAACCTTGCTCGATCATAACGTATGAAAAGTAAAAAAAAAAATTTTGAGTATTAAGTTTTGGTCCCATAGTAAAAGTTGTTCAGAATGACTAACCAAACATAGATTTCGAAAAAACTTTTTAACAAAAACATTAAACCACCGAAAAAACTGAAAAGCAAAAAATAATTTTGAATATACTTAACTTGAATTTTATAAGGTTTTGCAGTCGGGGATAAACCAATAACCTACGTAGGTAAGTATTTTTTTTATAATATTTATTTATCCCCGACTGCAAAACCTTATAAAATTCAAGTTAAGTATATTCAAAATTATTTTTTGCTTTTCAGTTTTTTCGGTGGTTTAATTTTTTTGTTAAAAAGTTTTTATTTTATATTTTTTTGTGGCTAAAATCTACTAATTACTACATGCTAAATTTTTGATTTCTTTTGATGTAATACACAATTCAGCATTAAAATCTGTAGGTCACCCCTATTTTCCCACCCTTAGGGTAGGTTTTTTGCACCCAAATTTATATGGGACCAACTTCGAGGTATACCCTATCCAATAAAAAAAGAATTATCGAAATCGGACAACTCTGTAAAAAGTTATGCGTGATCATACATAAAAAAAAAAATATACGCGTCGACTTGTAAACCTCCTCCGTTTTTTCGTCGGTTAAAAATATGCCAACTCGAAATCTCCTCCTGTTATAGTCATCGTGTAAGTTTGTATACAGTTTTCAGATAATGTATGTATAAGTTTGTATACAGTATTTATTAACCGACGAAAAAACGGAGGAGGTTTACAAGTCGACGCGTATATTTTCATAGATTAAGAATATTAGGGCGACTGTACTATAGTACGGTCCGTGAGCACGGGTACGGTCTACATTGACGGTTTGAACGACTAAAATACATATTATGAATGCCAATTTCTCGTTTTTATCCGACGAAAAAACGGAGGAGGTTTACAAGTCGACGCGTATATATTTTTTTTTTTTATGTATGATCACGCATAACTTTTTACAGAGTTGTCCGATTTTGATAATTCTTTTTTTATTGGATAGGGTATACCTCGAGGTTGGTCCCATATTGATAGACTGCAAAACCTTATAAAATTCAAGTTAACTATATTCAAAATTATTTTTTGCTTTTCAGTTTTTTCGGTGGTTTGATTTTTTTGTAAAAAGTTTTTTTTATCTATAAGTACTTACCAAGAACAAATGACAAGGAATCCATATCGACATTTGTTTGACTGTAAATCAACTAGCGTACTATACGATATATCTGTGCATCTATATGGAAACTGCTCACGCTTCGCACAATCCCCCCTAGGCAAGATGGTTGGCAACAATCGCCATCGTTAGTAAACGATCAATCTTTGTATGGGATTGACATAGGCTGCATTCCGAATTACCGCTGTAATCGCTGTAATCGATTTGAGCGTGCTTAAACCCGTACCGAATTGAATAATGACAGTTCACGATGTCCCGTGAAACGGCATAGATGACGTCATGACATCCGCCATCTTGCGCTCACACCGACCATGCCCTAAACTGATATCACCGTGAGCGCTGTCAAAAGTGGCGGCAAAAATCTAATAAGATTCTTGGTTTTCTATTTGGCAAAGATACTTTTTATGATTTTATGAGAGAAAAATAATAAAAAAGCAGATATTCCTTTTTGCAAGTCAACTTATAAAAGATATAAGGAGTCCTAGTGCATTGATAATTCAGATTTTAATTAAATTCTCAAATGTTCTGTTTTGAAAACTGTGAGCGCGATAACGGGCGTTCCGAATTGTTGATAGTTCTCAGCTGTCATAAGCGTGATATCGAATTCGGTACGCAAATTATTGCTGTGATCGCTGTGATCGATATTATCCATTTCGGAATGTACCCATAAGTGATTGTTAAAAATCGCGTGATATTTCGATGTGAAATGTCAAACCCATACAATGGTTGATCGTTTACTAACGATGACGACTGTCCATAACCATCTTGTATACTGGCCAAGGTAACGTTGTTAACGTTAAGTATCACTCCCTCCATAATATTCTAACTCTGTGACTTATCGTTTTGACATCGATTCCAAATCAAAATCAAATCAAAAAGTCATTTATTCAGTTTAGGCCCTGATAAGGCGCTTATGAATGTTAATTTGTTACATAGTTGTATTTACCACCGGTTCGAAATACACTTAAACTGAGAAGACTCCGGCAAGAAACTCAGCAGGGCTTTTTTTTGTTTGTTTGTGGAAGATCTTTTAAAATTACAGCTTTTGTTCCAAATACTTAGACAAATACATTAAGAGGACTCAATTCGTCATACTTTTCATACAAAACCTCTGTACTTATTATGGCATTGTTAAACATTTTTCGTTAGATGTTTTGAACAAATTAGTATCTTGTGCACTATATCTAGCCGTGTATCTAGGCGTAATTTAAAAAAAGTGTGAAACAAATTCAGTCAAAGCCTCCGAAAAACAGCGTTTTTGCCTGAACTTTGGCCATATCTAATGTACCTATAAATTGTAAAAGAAAACATTAAGATACCAGGCTTGCAAATGTATTGGAGATTCTAAATAACTAACTTTTTTTTCACAAACTTATAAGATTTTTTCACAAGAAGTATACTCCTGGAACATGTTTTATGAATGCGAAATCATGAATGACGACCTAGCGAAGCGGCCGCGAGTGATCAGCGGAATTTACCGACTGATAACCGACGGCTCTGATGCTGTCTCTCTCTTTTCGCAGTCAAACATTACGTTGGATGAAACAACAAGCTTTTAGACTATGCTTACGTTGAAGTTGCGCCGGCCACAGAGGGCCGCCTTAATTATGCTTATTCATAAAATTTTCACTTAATCACGGGATGCAATTGCAGAGATAAGCTACTACAACCATATAAGATGATACGTCATTGTTTACAAAAAATACTACACTACCCTAGGCAAGTAGTATCAAAAAATAACCCATTTATATTTTTTTTTATACTACTAAGTCGGTAAACATGCATACGGCCCGCCTAAAAGGAAAGCGGTTACCGTAGCCATATGGATGCTTGCAACACACGAAGCATCGCTAACGCGTTACCGACCTTTCCCCCCTCCCCTATGAGCACAGCCCCCCTAGACAAGATGGTTCGTTGGGTGAATCTCCTCAAAATATTATTATTGATAAAAAAAGGATTTTTGTTATCCTCGTGAAACAGCTCCTGTATGTAAATTACACTATGTAATACCGATAAACATGGCAATGGGACATTCCATAAAATGCGATTTTTTATAGTATTTTTTTTATATAAATTATTTCCTGTGATTAATGCTCAAAACGATCACGATTGCTTCTTTTTTATTTATTTATAAAGTAGAATCAAAATGTTTCGTTCCAAAATTCTTTAACATTGAAAAGTATTATGCTAAGACATCAATTGTGGGTTTCTGAAATATTCGTCCCGTTATCGTTAGTATAGATATCTCGATTTGAAATGTCAATCCCTTACAAAGTTTGATCGTTTACTAACGATAACGATTTTCGAGAACCATCTTGTCTACTGGCCCTGGCGACCTTACTCACGCGCAGGAACACAACTTTACACAACATAAAGTTATTCGGCTGCGGTATTCTGTAATGTGGAGGTACTGCCCCAGTCGAGCGGCTCTTTGAGCGAATAAACGTTTAACTACGCTAAACTTTTAGCGCCTTTGCACATTATCAGACACGACCGTTCGACAAGAAAATTTCTTGTCTGGTTCATCGTACACATTCATGCAAGACGTCTTATCCGCTGTCTGTAACCATATTTCACGGACGGACAATACACGCGTACCATATGGACCGATGACAGAGTTTACAGTGATTGACTTGTACCATAGGCATAGAAAACGGCCGTAGTTGTAAGCATTATTGGATACATCTTTGGATACATCCATTAAATATGACAAGAATCAATGAGACTATAGAGCTTAAATGTTCAATATATTCATTTTTATTTTACTCATGTAACATTATATGTTTGATAAAAGTTTAATTAACGTAAAAAATAAAAATTACTATTCATTTTATTCAAACAACATTAATACACTTCTTAACTTTACAAAAATAACATAACTGGGTTACATGAAAAATTAAACAGTAATAAAAATAAAAGTTATTGTATTAAAATTAAAATTGAGCTGATTTAAATATAATTGGACTGTTTTACAAAAACCTTAAACCGACTTCAAAGGACACTAAGAAGTAATCAAATCCTGATCTGATGACAAGGGGACCAAACGGGAAGCGTACCCTTTCAAATAAAAAAAGAATTTTCCGAATCGGTTAATAAATGACGGAGTTATGAGGTAACAAACATAAAAAAAAAAAAAAAAAAAAAAAACATACATTCGAATTGAGAACCTCCTCCTTTTTTTGAAGTCGGTTAAAAATAAATAAATAAACATTCTAAACACGAAATAAAAGCGTGGACACTATAGTTGTTTTGGCTGACGCAACCACGACGAATGTGCACGCGCGAACTAGTTTCCATATGTGAGCAGATGTCGTGTCTAAGCAAGACGTCTTGTGTAGGCGCGACGTCGAATATGCAGCCGACGACGACGCGTGTCTGATCAGACATAAGAAAAAATTTCTTGTAATGTGCACGGTCTCATATAAGAACCAGTGCGACTGAATGTCTTATAAGACATGTCTGATCAGACACAAGAAATTTTCTTATAATGTGCAAAGGCGCTTAAAGTTAATCGAGACGAATTAAAATCCTTCCCGCCAAAAAGTCCAAATCTTATGTCATTTATTCAGTTTAGGCCCCTATTCTCGCGTCTTCGACATTACAGTTGCAGTAGACATTTAAAGAATAACATGGCGGCTATCTCAGAAACAAGAATCTGATTCATAAATTGTGTACATTTTGACAAACTTCCATCAAGTTTTTGCCAAACGTGCCAAAAATGCCTATGCGTCACGGAAAAGAGAATATTTTAGGCGCCGATCCCACTGAAAGATTTCTAGAGTTCCGAGTTCTTCATTCCGCGTTGATTGTAAGCTAAGTGGCGCCTTTGAAAATAAAAAATGTGTATGGTCTGTGATCAGTAGCGAATATTGCAGAACTCTAGAACTTTAGACTACTTACTGGGTGCACAATAGTCAACACGGAATGCAGAACTCGGAACGCGGAACTCTAGAACTCTTTCTGTGGGATCGGCGCCTTACACCTTTTCTCTGTGGTATGCGTCATCTATGACTAGGAGGGCACGACAGAAATGGTAACGATAAGGTAAATGGGTGAACTCGGGTTCATCGGATAGAGGATACCTCACTGATGCCAAATAAGTCGGTCTGCCTGCGCCAAGTGGTTGCGTTATCTAGATATGGCGCCTGAAAAACTGTTTATCGTGACCAAAAAAAAACGATAAGGTAAATGGCTGAGCTCGACGTAGAAAGTAAGTAGTAGTTATACTGATGTTAATTTAAAAAAAACTGACCAAATATTCGGTTGCGTTATCCAGATATGGCGGCTGAAAAACTGTTTATCGTGACCGAAAAAAAATTATAAGGTAAATGGCTGAGCTCGATGAATCATGGAAGTATTAGTGCATACTAGCTTAGTAATAAAAAAACTGACAAAAATTTTGGTTGCATTTCGTAGTTATAAGCGACCTACATAACAATTATCAATATGGATAATTTTAGTGTTTTACGGTTTCGCGGAATTTACATTGTCAAAAATATGAAAATGATATTAGTGCCACCCCTCTCTCTTTTTAATGCAAACTCTTTAAGAAAATCATCATCATCATCAGCCTATTATATCCCACTGGCACAGGCCTCCTTTCACAAATGAGGGTGAAAGGGACTGGGGCAATACTCGACCACGCTTGCCCACTGCGAATTGGTGGAGGTAGGTCAGTGGTCAACCTACTGTTGGAATTTTTCAAGCCACCTAGGAGGCATCCTACTAGCTTAACGACTATCATAATTAAGTGATAACCGGGATCAACGGCTTTACGTGCCTTCCGAAGCACAGAAACGCTCGATTTAAAATACCACTAGGTACCAAATACCCATCCAGATACCAAATGACGAAAACCATGACGGTGGTAGCCTATCGATTAAGAACGGCTAATCATGCCTCACCACGAGCGCATTAAAAAAAGTTTCATGCAGTATTACAAATTCGGTATAATCGTAATCTGAAGTCCGCTTGTGGTTATCATTTATCACGTTATAAAAAGTTTACAGCAGCTAAAAGTACGTCCACTTTATTTCATAAGTTTATTAAGAAAAAAACAGTACCAGAGGTACACATAATTGATTACCAGATACACAGTTGAACAAATTCTACTTACAGTGCCTAATATGCCGTGCACACCTAAATTATATTTTATAATATTCTTGCTTAAAACAAAGATTATCAAGATGCACTAATAGAGTTATATGACGATGAGCCATTGAATAATAAAACATGATAAAAAATAGAAAAATTTGTTTGCGACATGGATTATGATCCTATGTCCCCTAGATGGGGCAGAAGGCGTTCACAGAAACTCTGGAAACCTTAAGACTTCCCGATCTTCTTCGCTTCGTCAAGCACAGTGCGTCGCAAGGTTTGTTTGGGACGGCCACGCTTTCGTTTCCCCTGCGGATTCCAGTCCATTACCTGCTTGGGTATATGGTCGGGGTCTCTTCGGAGAGTATGGCGAATCCAGTTCCATTTACGACGCTTGATCTGTTGGTCGATCGATGTTTCGTGGCAGCGTTCTCGGAGCTCTACGTTCGAGGTTTTCTCGAGCCAGTAGATAACGAGAATTTGGCGAAGGCATCGGTTGACAAAAACCTGGAGCTGGTGCGAGATGGCCTTGGTTACCTTCCACGTTTCGCACCCATATAGAAGTACAGACTTCACGTTGGACCCGAATATCTTGAGTTTAACTCTTCGGGTCAGCTTCCGAGACCGCCATAAGGGTCGCAAATGCGCGAAAGTAGCTCGGGTCTTGGCAATCCGATTGTTTGCGACATGTATGGCTGCAAAACTATGTCAGTTCAGTCAACGAAGATTGCAATAAGAAGCTTTAAAAAAAAAAACAAACCTAATAAAGAAAATGAGAAATTTTACAAGAGTCTTATGAATTTCGATGCTTCTTCAATGCCACTTTCAAAAGTAGAATTGGATCAGCAAATATTACGCGCGAGATATGTATCGAACATATGGAGCAATGCCTGTTGAGAAACTCCCAGTAGTCTTTCGCCAGTCAATAAATTAAAGTAAATTGTTGATTCTATAATAAATGTAAAACTATTGACACGTTACAATAACAATCCGAATCCGAAGAAAATCCGAATTCAATTTTTGCAACTAACTTTAATGTCTTAAATAACTATATTGATTATTTGTCTATATTATCCCGGTATCTTTGGGTACGCAGATGCAGAGCTATTTTTCAAGCGCACAGGCCTCCAGGGAAGAAACCTTGACGCTTAGAGAGGCCATGGTTGAGCGTATTAACTTGAACCTGCAAGCAGTCTCCGATTGGGGTAAAGCTAATCAGGTCAAGTTTAATCCCTCCAAGACACAGGCGTGTCTATTCATCGCTAAAAGGAGTCCTTTCAACCTCACTCCTTCTTTTCAAGATATATCCTTACCGATTTTCGACCAACTTGAACTCCTAGGCATAACCTTAACTACCAAAATAAATGTTGGTAGTTCTATTGAGTCAAAGGCTAAAACCGCTGCAAAAAAGTTAGGCATCCTCTGTAAGGTGAAGCGATACTTTATGCCGGATCAGTTATTGCAACTGTACAAAGCACAAGTCCGTTCGTGCATCGAGTACTGCTGTCACCTCTGGGATGGATCTGCCAAATACCAGATGGAGGCCCTTGACTCAATAGACCGTCGTGCTAGGAGACTAGTCGGTGATGTTTCGCTAACTGAGGCGAAATTAACGAGCCTTGAACATCGGCGTAGGGTTTCGTGTTTGTCGGTCTTCTATAGGATATATTTTGGAGAGTGTGCTACAGTATTGTTCAATCTAATTCCTCCATCCCCGTTTCTCCATCGAAACACAAGACGCCGGGAGAATTTCCACCCATACATTGTCGACATCTCGCGTACCCGGACACATCGTTTCGCTTCATCGTTTCTTATACGAACAGCAAAGGAGTGGAACTCTCTTCCGGGTCTGTATTTCCCGACACCTATAACCTAGATTTATTCAAGGCCAGAGTGAATAGGCTTTTTCTGGGTAAGCGTGCTACATCCTCGGCCTCGTCATAACTCCTCATGGGGTCAGACGAAGGTCAAACGCAAGCCCATTTAACATTAAAAAAAAAATGATTTCAAAATTCCAAATAGCAGTTATTTTTTGCGTACGGTAGATGGAAAATAATTCTTGGCTTTTTTCCGCCAACAACATCACTATAGGCTCATGCCTACCAGACAACTAAGTATTTATTTCATAAAATACTCAAACTATGAAAAAAGATTAATATAACCACTCAGTGCAGGCGGGGCGGCGGGAGGTATAAAGGGAGGGCGCCCCCCTCCCTCACTGATATAAATTTCATATTTTTGACAATGCAAATTCTCCGAAACAGTAAAACACTCAAATTATCCATAGTAATAACTGTTACGTAGATCGCTTATAACTACGAAATGCAACCAAAATTTTTGTCAGTTTTTTTATTACTAAGCTAAAATGCACTAATACTTCCATGATTCGTCGAGCTCAGCCATTCACCTTATCATTTTTTTTCGGTCACGATAAACAGTTTTTCAGCCGCCATATCTAGATAACGCAACCGAATATTTGGTCAGTTTTTTTTTATTTGACATCAAGCAAGCATCAAGTTTCTGGAGCTTAAAAGAAATAATGAAATCAAAACTACCCTTGAAACTGAAAAAGACAGTTATGGATGGATGTCTGCTTCCCTGCATGTCTTACGGATCACAGACTTGGTTATACAACAACTATGCAAGGGACAGAATACAGAAGACCCAACGCGCCATGGAACGGAGTATCTTGAATATTAGACTGAGAGATAAGCAAAAATCAGAAAACATACGCAAACAAACCAAAGTGATAGATGCTCTCCAGCATATGAAACGACTGAAATGGAAGTGGGCTGGCCACGTGGCTAGATCTACAGATGGAAGGTGGACAGAATTGGTGACTAATTGGTCAGGCCCAAGTGGCAAGCGAGCCAGAGGACGCCCTAGAGAAAGAGGGTCTGATGAAATTAAAAAAATTGCTGGAGAAGACTGGACAAAGAAAGCAAAGATAAGGAAAACTTGGAAACTGTTGGAGGAGGCCTATACCCGCCAGGGGCCTTAATTGAATAACTTGTGTTATTATATTCTAATGTTAAATTATTTTTTATGTATGTTAATGTTAAGGAAATAAAAGGCTTTATTATTATTATTATTATTACAACTAGCACTTACTTTCTACGTCGAGTTCAGCCATTTACCTTATCGTTTTTTTTTGGTCACGATAAACAGTTTTTCAGGCGCCATATCTAGATAACGCAACCACTTGGCGCAGGCAGACCGACTTATTTGGCATCAGGGAGGTATCCTCTATCCGATGAACCCGAGTTCACTCATTTACCTTATCGTTACCATTTCTGTCGTCACCTCCTAGTATATGTCGAAACCACAAGAATCAGGGGTTAGTTGAGGTACTTATGAACATCACAGTTAAATCTACCACCGGTTATGAATACACTCAAACTGAGAAGACACCGGCAAGAAACACTTGTAAGCGCCTTTTCATTTTATAATTCTCAAATCAAGTCAAATTGTAAGATTGAATTCTTTTGGCTATGTCAACCAAATCAGAAACATGGCGGTCTTCTGTCAATATTTATAGAATTTATGGAAGATATCCGCCATAATTTTTGGCAAATGCCTATTCGACATTAATGTCGAATATGCGAGAATTGGGTCCCACATCGAACTACTAAACCAAAGACGCGTAATGACGGACTTTTTGGCGGGAACTTGCAGAGTGACGTTGCGTGTTCATTTTAATATTCATAAATTCGTGTATTTTGAGTTTTATTGCATATTATCGGTGGTATTTTATCCAATAAAGATCAATACATGTGCACCAGTGAAGTGAAATGAAATGAATTATGTGTATCGTGGCTTTTCAAGTTGTCTCAAGAAGTCCATGAAAAGTGTTAGTACAATGACCACCATTGTACTAAAACATGACTATTATGGACGGTGACTGACTGAGGACTATGTGAAAGTGATTCATTGTGACTAGAACTTATAATATTACTGGAAATTGGCAAAATACACAAGCCTTTTTTTTTTCTTCAATGGCGCCATTGAAGAAAAAAAAAAAAAGCGCAATGACGTTGATTTTGCTTGCAATCTATTCCGCCAATTTCCTACCATTGACAATGCGCTCTGATTGGCCAAGTCAAGAACACACGATGCAATGATTGGTCCTTACTGTTCAAAATCAGTGACAAATCACCTTATATCAAATCCTCCACCACCTTAAATCACTGACTAAGTAGTTTCGGAATCGGATTACTTGGTATTACTACTCTAAAGGGATTGTTCCTCGATGGGGGCCCAGGTGGATCCACACTATTCCACACCCAAATTCCATACAAATGTGATCAAATGGATTTTCCATTTGGTTATTCCCAAACACAAATAGGTATTTGTCATTTGTGGACATGCCGTTGCCGGCGGCGACTTGTCGTTGGGCGATTCCGGCAGCTACGTTCTTCATTAGGTCGGCCGCATACTATAAGAAATTTTCTGTCAGAAATTTTCGGACGCCCGCCGGAAGGCACTTTCCCCATACATTTTGTTCTAGACCCCGCATACTATCCGAAAATTCTGACGTAAAAATGTATGAGCAAGCGAATTTCTGACAGAAAATTTCTTATAGTATGCGGCCGGTCTTAGAACAAAACGACACGACACGACACGACGTGGTAATAATGTGTCGCGCGGGGGCGCGGGCGGCGCGTCCACTCGCACGCCCACATGGAAGCTTGCGTGTGTGTGTGTACACAACACATGCATAAAGAATCGCCACGGCACCAGTGGGAGACTTGCTGCCGACGACATGTCGCCGCCGCGTGCCGGCCCACTGAGACAGCGTGCAGTACAATCTCATAGAAATATGCATACACTGATGTCGTGGACGGCTGCCGTTACCGTGCGGTGTCGTGTCGTGTCGCCCAATGACGAAACGCTCATAAACTTTCACTGCATTGCAATAGCTAGTAGCTAGCTAGTATTACTCATTTACAAAATATCCGTTACATTTACCTTTAACTAACTTTACTGTGAATAGGTCAGTATTTTACCACATACCAAACATGGCCAGTGATGATGTGGCCGAAGGTGAGCTAACAATGCCTAAACGGAATTGGCTCTCAAGTGCAGGCAGGCTGCTATGGTTCCTCGACCTGGTGGTGTTTTCCTTCGCCGAAAACTCGAGCTCCTTCGAGTATTTGAACCTTTGCCATTTGATCTCCATCTCCACAACTGAGCTATCATCATCATCATCAGCCTATAATGTCCCACTGCTGAGCACAGGCCTCCTTTCACAAATGAGGGCGAAAGGGAATGGGCAATACTCCACCACGCGTGCCCACTGCGAATTGGTGGAGATAGGCTAGTGGTCAACCTACTGTTGAAATTTTTCTAGCCGCCTAGGAGGCATCCAACTGAGCTATCATAGATTGTAATATTAAAAAAAATATAAACATACTCATAGCTTGCATTACAATCATTGTAAGGAATAATTCGTACTAAATGATAGGACATATTTTTAATAAACTCTCGGAATACAGAAGCATGCTATGATAAAATCAAGCATAAAGAAAGTAAAAAATATTTAGAGAATTTATATTATTTTAATTAATAAAGCTGCAGGGGCAGCTGCGGCCAGTGCGGAAAATTCAAAAATCAAAAAATACGCTTCGATTGGACCCAATTATATTTTTGTGCCTTTTGCGGTGGAGACCATGGGACCGTGGGGGTCCGAAGCTCGCCGTTTTGCTCGCACCTTGTCATTAAAATTGATCGAGTCCTTGCCGTTAATCGGAAGCAGCGGCAGAGGAATTTTTGTATTTATAGCACAGATATTAAAAAAAGTCGGATATACTCTCGCTAACAAAAAACTGTGTCACTCAAGTCGGCCACCACGCTGTACGTACAAGCCGGCACGCACACATCCACACATTAGTTGAGCGCGAGTAATCGACTCTGTGTAAACGGCGACAGAATCTAATTTCCCGCGGAATAGCCAACTAAGGTGTGCGTGAGAGGTGGCCGACTCCATAGACACAGTTTTTTGTTAGCGAGAATATGTCCTCCGTTGTCTGTGATTTATAGATTGTATTTCATACATATTTGTTGTAAATAAAGATTATTTGAGTTTTATCTAATGAATTATTTTTAAAAGTTTCATCAGTGAACCTTTTTTTTAACAAATATATAATTTGAATGTGTTATGTTTAAAACATATTATTAATTGCACCTCTGTTTAAAAATTACGCAAACATAAGTCTCTCCTCTAATTTACTTATTGCACCTCTAATTTACTTATTGCATATCAGAAAAATTACTGTTGTACAATTAAACTACCTATTCATCAAAACATGTTCTATCATCCAGAACCGACTTGGGGCACTCCTTTGAGTATATAGTAACTGGAGAAAGCAAGCACCACTTCTAGTACTGAATTATTTCTGCCAGTTTTCGCGGGAGGCGAGGTAAACACGCACAGCACACATTTAATTACTCACAAACACTCATGCAAAAAGTTGAAGCAACTCTATAAACGCACACTTAAATAAAAGCTGACACACAAACACAAAACAATCACACAAATAAGGAATTACTACGTTTACGCCTTTGTTTAATGGCACACTAGGTCAAAAAACTAGTGATGGGGTTGTTAAGAACCGATATAATTAATGATTCTAGATATTATTCAATGTTATTTGTATACCTACATAAATGGTTTATAATCAATACCGATATACGAAAGCTGAAGATTTATTTTTTGTTTGTTTGTTTAAACGCGCTAATCTCTGGAACAACCAGTCGGATTCGAAAAAATATTTCACTACTAGGTACATTATCCCCAAGTGTTATAGGCTACTTTATCCCGGGAACGCGGGTGAAATCGCAGAAGATAGCTAGTATAATATACAATACTAGATTGTTTGTTGTCTGTTGGTTCGAAAAATCTCTGGAACTAAACCGATTCTGATGATTTTTCTATTCTACGAAGGACTATATGTTAACGTGAACTCTACCCCGCGGCTTGCTGCGTAAACTCTGACAAACTATTCGTGTATTTTAGTTTTTTTTAACTATAACTTATAATTTATTTATTTATTTATTTTCATTTTGCATTAAAAATAATATATTTTTATCTTTTTTAATTGTAAAATTTTAGTTGCTTGTATCTTCGAAACATGACACGAGGTTTTGTCACAGAATATTTCTTGATTGTATTGATTTCAGATATTGATTTTTATATAAGTCTTCCGTGGACGCCATTTTGAAATAAATCAAAGAAATGATAGGAATGTACTAAAACCTGCCAACACCTTTAACCCCTCTTAGGATTTAAAATAAACGAGAAATTAAGAAACAAGCTAGTTTCTGATTGCTATCATCGTTTTATTGAGTAAGAAAAGTTTTTTGGTATGTTAGAAAATTTTGTTTATTTAGTTCTATTCCAGTCTTCCGGCATTTCACATTATAATATACATTGTGATACATGTGTGCAAAGTTGGTCATTACAGACGAGGCGGAATTAAGCGCGTGAGGCGAACGCGATTAGTGAGTCGAGAGTGTAATAATCAATGCACACGCGTGTCATACGTTTTTCTACACACTTGCGAGGAAAAAAATAGAATTGTATTTTTTAAGTAGATTTTTTGATAATAATCAACCACACAATGAGAACGTTAACAAATATGGCGCGCAAGTTTTTTTTTTTACAGCCATCTGCTGTCATACTATTTTACCCGTTTAAATTAAGAATGCTATGGTCTACACACATATCACTTGCAGTGAGGTACAATCTTATTAATACTGCCTATAATAATACAAACTTAATACTGCATCGAGTGTTAATAACCAACTTTGCACAGAAGTATCATAATGTACTATTAACATTAATTTGCAGAAACAAATAATCAATTTACTAATGTGTAATGTACTAATATGGAGGTGCAAGGTGGATGACACCTCCATTGAAAAGGGAAGATCTTCCGCCAGGCTGGGTCATCGTGCCTGGGGACCGCGGTCCAACTGTACTTGTCGGACAGTTGTATATATGCAGATCGCCGAGAAATCTTTGCAAGCGCGATGCAGGATGTAGTGGGCTTGTATGCGCGATGTATGCACGATGCAGGATAATGTGTCGGCACGCCATCTATCTATCGGCGTGTGAACTTCGTTATGTAGTGGTTTGCTACATCACTCCCTTCCTAGACCAGAGGTCGATCTATAGTTGCGTCATTGCGTTAAGCTTGCATGTGCCAGTGCTGCTCGGAAGTTTTTTTTTTTTTTAAATTAGATGGGCTTGCGTTTGGCCACTGACCCGCCCATAAAGGGCGATGACGAAGCCTAAGATGAAACACGCTTACCCAGAAGAAACCTATTCACTCTGGCCTTGAAAGTACCTAGATTGTAAGCGTCAGGAAACACAGACGCCGGAAGCAAGTTCCACTCCCTTGCTGTCCGCATTAAAAATGAGGATGCAAAACGCTGTGTCCGTATATTCGGTATATCAACAACGTACGGGTGAAAATTTTCCCGGCGTCTTGTGGTTCGGTGTAAAAATGGGGATGGTGGAATATGGTTGAACAATTCCTGCGCACACTCTCCAAAAAAATATATCCTGTAGAAAACCGATAAGCAAGCAACCTTTCTTCGATGGTCAAGGCTCGTGAGTTTTGCCTTAATTAAAGACTCATCTCCAATTAGTCTCCTGGCTCGGCGATCTATTGAGTCGAGGGCCTCAAGCTGGTACTTAGCTGATCCATCCCAAAGATGGCAGCAGTCTGCGGTGAGTCGAGACTGAGCGGGGTTGCTGCGACGGGTTGAGCCATGGGAGTCCACGTGGTGCAGAGACTGCCACGCCGGAGAGGGTGAGCCAGCCGAAGAGATCCGGACGTGTGCTGCGGTGGACGTGCGGGCGATGAGTGCTGTCGCTGTGATGAGCCTTGCAGGACCAGGAAGCACGGTGAATCGGCTGCGTTGGAACTGGTTAAGGCGAAGCTGGCTTGCTGTGTGACTGCTTGCCGGTGGGGAGTGATGAACTTGGAAGCTGCTCAGAAGGATGCTACTGCATGTTCAGTGATTGGAAGGGTTGGAAATTATTCCCATTCCATCACGTCGGGGTCACCAATATGGAGGTGCAAGGTGGATGACACCTCCATTTAAAAGGGAAGATCTTCCGCCAGGCTGGGTCATCGTGCCTGGGGACCGCGGTCCAACTGTACTTGTCGGACAGTTGTATATATGCAGATCGCCGAGAAATCTTTGCAAGCGCGATAGTAGTGGGCTTGTATGCGCGATGTAAGCACGATGCAGGATAATGTGTCGGCACGCCATCTATCTATCGGCGTGTGAACTTCGTTATGTAGTGGTTCGCTACACTAATTACTCTATGATCTCAATCGTACACTCAAATGTTCGACACAAGAATCTTGACTCTTAGGTTCACGCTATGTCCCCGCACTACGCTAATCACTCCTGGTACTACTACCTGTGAGCTACCTCCGCGCCGTACCAATGTATTTTCTGTTGTTTACTTGTCGTAACGGCTATTATTTTATTTCGAGATATTACTTAAATACAAACATATTGGTTCTTTATAATACTCATATATGATAGGAAACACAATGTTCTCGCAGATTTGATGTGGCAGATCGCCTTTTACCTGAGAAAACGGCACAATTAACCATTTTTTTGGCGCTCAGTCTCGCTACACTAAACGATACCAAATGGCAGTGGACTTCGCTTGAACTAGTTTTTATAAACGCATATGGCCATATGGCCAACGTACTTTGGCAGAGGGGGTCGCCTGTGTTTGCCATCTCCAGTTTTTACCATATATTCAAAGGGGCACTCCAAATACAGTAGGTTAGGTTAAGTTAGGTTACAACTGTGACAATATCGCGCGCGAACCGAGCGTGCGAAGCGAGCGGTGCCGCGGCAACGGCCGGCGAGCGCTAGATGATCATTCAGTTCAAACAGTTTTGCATAAACCATAAAACTGATACTCAGTTTGATTTATTTAGTGTGCGTATTTATTGTGCAATTCAGTATTTTTGGTTCTAGTTTTGATTTGTTGTGTTGGAATAGAGAGAATTAATAGTTACATGCCTTTTAAAATATTTGTGATACCTACTTCATTGCGATTTGCGATAGCTTAATTCAGCCCTAGAACAAGAAGTTGCAAATAAAAATTAAAACCAAAAGCTATCGTTTATGTTCGATAACCGATACAATATTGCAAGACGACACTATAAATAATGCTCTCCTACATCAGTCGGTCACTTCATAATATACAAAACAGTACAAGTTGTGCTCTGCGACAGCACACACTTCTGTTGTTGCATTTTATAAATAGAGATATTAAAATAAAAGTGATTCTAAAAGTGTTTTAAAAGTGCCTCTACATCTAGGTAAGTAATGCCCGATTTATCAGATTATCTAGTTTTTTAAACAGTTTAAAACTTTGTGCAACGTTCTTTGAAAATCATTTTTTTTATGAAATATCGTACGTAACAGATTTTTTCATGTTTGCAAAGTACCTACATATTTTTTTTTGTAAAATGAGTTCTCTAGCGAATTTAAATATTATTTATTTCCATTGCCCTTCACAGGCACTTAAGAATTAAATGTCTGACTCGATTGGACGGTCTGGAATATTAGGTACTATTAAGAGCTTGCAATAAACTCGGCAACTAGGTACAGTATGCATAATACCAAACTAATATGGCTTACCGATGTACATACCTGCGCAGAAGATACATTTTCAAAGCACGGGAAACGCTATTGGTCAGCAGCTGCTTTTTAGTAAGAAATAAAAGACGAAAACATTTCGAACCGATTTTCGCTTATTGCGTCATACGCACGCAGCTAGGTTCACCGCCTAACTAGAAGGTCACCAGCCAAGCGACTATGGTGGAAGCCAATATTGTTGGTCACTCAACAAATCGGGATCCTCTCGGTACCTATCTCAAGACTTGCTTGTTGATGATCACTTGCTCCTAGTCTTGCGCGTAATAGTTCGCGACCGGGAGCGGTCAGTTCGCTCCTCCTTGGCGAACTAGGTCGCTCTTTTAGTTCGTCAGCTCCCGCCTCGAACTAGAGAAAGGCAGATCATTCGCCCGCTTTGCTACTGCTCCTGCACGCTTTCTTTAGTTTGCTAAAAGTATCTATTTTTACTGTAACTTTTTACGTTTCATACATTGTACGCACGGCTACAGATCAAGCTATACATTTCCAATATAAGCTGACCTCTCGTTGTATGCAAATTCTATACAATGCGAGATCAGCATAGACTAGAAATGTATAGCTTGATGTGTAGCCGTGTGTACTCATGTTTAATATCTTTTTTTAAATGATGTACTTACCTAGTTCAATATAAAAATATTACTTGTAAAGTATTCTAATTTTAAGTGTGTTAAAAAGTGTTTCAACTTGTATATTGTGTAAATAATAGTGTAATTGGTGCAACATAATGTATTTCTTATCTTTCTTATTTTAGAGAATAAAATTATGAATAATCGACTAATACAAGTGCATAGTAACGTGAACGTGACTAGCTCGGGCGGCGCGGCGCCTCGCACTAGTGTTGGGTGCCTCGCACATGTGCTAGCACAATTGTAGCTGCACACTTTTTCTGTAAGAGTCCCTCACTCAGTATATTGAAATGTGCTACCACAATTTCGATGCCTCGCGAGATGGGACGTGAGGGCGCGCGAGCAGCTCCTCGCGAGACAAAGTGTATTATCTAGTGTCTGACTGGATACATAGTTAAGCTCTTTCAATTTTTTAGCGGTCATCAAAAAAGAGGAAGAAGGAAGAATACCATTATAGTACACTAAGAGACAGTAATAGCACAACGCACACCACCACATGTGACAAACACAATCGTGCGTAACACAGTTCGAGCGGCAGCCTCGCTCGGGCCTCGCCTCAATCGTGCTAGCACACTGTGTTGCCACAGCTTAAAAAAACAGCCTCGCACACAGCTCTTTTTTAAAAGGTGTGCTACCCAAGACTACCTCGCACTCGCTCATTCTCGTTTACAAGTCGATCTTACCGACGCGTACTAAGAAACTGAGGAGCGAGGCTTCTGGGAACTAGTTCGCGTACTTCGTCTGTGGGAGCGCTCTTTCAAACTAGTTCGTTTGCGAACTACACAATACTACTTGCTCCATGACATTGGAGAGAATGGGAGGTGATGAAGATAGGCCTGCAATTCGTCCATTCTGATATATCGCCCTTTTTGGGCATTAGGTGCACGTGAGCAATCTTCCACGAAGACAGGACTTTGATTTTCCCACCTTCTCCCACCTTCTCCACCACATTGAAAAAAAAAAAACTAAAATGGCGGCGGCTAGCTATGCCACAAAGGTTCTATCCCCTGTGTCCAATTTTTAACCGACTTCAAAAAAAGGAGGAGGTTCTCAATTCGGTTGTATTTTTTTTAATGTCTTTTTGTTATTATTAACCGATTTGGAAAATTCCAGATCAGAATTTGATTACTTAAGTACTTCTTAGTGTACTTTTTAGTCGGTTTAAGTTTTTGTAAAACAGTCAAATTATTTCAATACAAAGATAGCTCTTCTCCGTAATGATTTTGTAGCAGCTAATAAAGTACAGTATTACCCAACTGATATGGCGCGTCGTGGATCTTCGTTCGCACAGAAAAGAAAGTATGGCCCCGAAGATTTGCGAAAGAATGCTTAAAACTTACAATCAACCTTAGATCACTACTATAAGGTTCATAATACACTGCAGCTGTTAGTTCCGTCTCACTCGCAAGTCACGCCCCTCCGCACGGCGCGCGCTAACATGGCGGCAACTGCCGACTACGCCGACTAATAGCGTTTCCCGCGCATTGAAGCGCTCGTGGTGTAGCATGATTAGCTGTTCTTAATCGATCGGCAAAGTTAAGCTACGCCTGTCGAGGTCGGTACCTGGATGGGTGACCGCCTAGTGGTATTTCAAATCGAGCGTTTCCGTGCTTCGGAAGGCACGTAAAGCCGTTGGCATAGGCTGATGATGATGATGATGAATTAATTTTCACAAAATGTATGCGAAACGTTTTTTTCAATTTCTGTCATTTCTAGTACCCTAACCTAACTGGGTCTCATAGAGTCTTTTGGGTCGGAAACAGGATCGAATAAGCTAATAAAAATATTTTTCAAAAATCGCCGTTTTCTCGCTGACTGTACCTTTTTTTTCCAAAATCTGTAAATGCCTGTATCAAAAAATAAAGGACAGTCACTTAAGTCCATATTCGCGTGACTTCAACCCTTAAGGTAGGTAGCTGCCCTTACTACCCGACCCGACCCGTCTAAAATTTCCTTCCCTACATGCTTCTGTCTCTGTCTACGTTTAAGTTGAAAATCTTACACCAGAGGCCAGACCAAATATCTACCTTTGTATTCCATCGAGAATCAGTTATCTGATTTCTATTAAGTGAAATGTGTTAGAATATTTCCAGTCTAAAATATTTCTTCTTGTTACAGATTTTTCAACCAAACGGAGGGTTACATCATTCGAGGAGAATTCAATAATCTCTATAACTACTGGCAATACGACATGAATTCCGAGGAAGAAGCACCAGTACAGAGGTTTGTAGTCATCTCAGCGTAAAGAGGATAAAGATTTAAATATACAGGGTGTTATTTTGGTCGGCGACAAGCGACCCAGGAGCGGTAGTACAAAATATATATTCCCCAAAAATGGACTTAATTCCATTAAATACTGTAAATATGTTGCGAAATACCTTATTCAATTTGAAATAAAATTACCGCTAAGTATGGTTACTAGGCACATGCACAGACTAGAGCTAGGCGCAAGCCGCCATCGCCCCACCCCTTTACTCCCTCGTACTCCCGTTGAGTATTATGTCTACACTTTAGCTTATTACATGATTTTCAATTTTTTTTTTTTTTGTTTTTAATATTAAAAAAAAATAAAGTATTTTTTTAGCACCAGTATCATTTGTATTATCGACCCTGAGTCGCTCGTCGCTGACCAAAACAACGAACTGTATAAGAATAAGAAATTAACGAGCCTTGAACATCGGCGTAAGGTTTCATGTTTGTCGGTCTTCTATAGGATATATTTCGGAGAGTGTGCTACAGTATTGTTCAATCTAATTCCTCCATCCCCGTTTCTCCATCGAAACACAAGACGCCGGGAGAATTTCCACCCATACGTTGTAGACATCTCGCGTACCCGGACACAACGCTTCGCTTCATCGTTTCTTATACGAACAGCAAAGGAGTGGAACTCTCTTCCGGGGTCTGTGTTTCCCGACACCTATAACCTAGATTTATGCAAGGCCAGAGTGAATAGGCTTTTTCTGGGTAAGCGTGCTACATCCTCGGCCTCGTCATAACTCCTCATGGGGTCAGTCGAAGGTCAAAGGCAAGCCTATTTAACGTAAAAAAAAAGAAAAAAAAAAGATATTTATTTAAGAGAATATGGTAACAAATGTTATGGTATTAATATAAAGTATCACATATTCTGCCAGTTATAGTACGCATATTGTGCAGTTCGCAGGCATACTTGCTTAAAAAAAATTATAAAGAATCATGGCGAGATCCATATATTGCACTGAAAAAAATGACCTACAAAACGTTATGTAAATTGACGTTTTGCTGTCGGTCTTTAGTTATCGGGAAACTAACTTTAGTTACATTTAATCAAATAATTTAGTAACGAACAAACAACTAGTTTTGTTACTGGTAAGTTTAGTTCGCAAGTCACTCTGTTTAGGTTATTGGTCGTCAAATTTTGTGTTACTGTAGTTCATTTTTTTCAGTGTGATGTGTACAAAAAAATAAAACATTTTAGAGAGTTTTGAATCACTTCCAATGTTGAGATTACATTACAAGCAAAATATTAATATACTTGAAATATTTTATAAACCCCGCAAAACATAACAACAACATAGTAGTTTTCGTCGCGATTCGCCCGCGCCGGCATTTCAACGTCTCTAAAAGTCTTTATTTTTTCGTACAAATCTCGCCATGATTCTTTCAAATTTATATAAATACACAAATGTAACTCATAAAATTAAATTAAATTTCGAAATAGTAAATCTATTTTATTAGAACTGAGTAGAAATTCTTCTCGCCAAGCCATGTTTGAAGCCTGGATTTAAAATTAAATTAATTTCGTAATGTCATTTGGTAAAATATTATAAATACATCTCCCCAAAAAATTGTACTAGGCATAACAATGCTATTGCTTGGCAGGATTGACAAAAATATGGATCAAGCTATTAATCACGAAGAACGTGCTAAAAAAACGGCAGATACTTATTCCAAGCCAAAGTATGAGGAGGAGTCAGGACCATCCCATGAATCGGACACAACGGATGGGTAGGTACTCAAATTAGACTGAATAGTTTGATGGCTTAGTGATAGAAGGTTACCGGAAAATGGACACAAAGTGTATTCAAAGCGTTTTCTTATCTGTAGTTTACAACTTCATGTTCTAATCTGCTTCTTCTCTCTCTCTCTCTCAAAGTCAAAGCCATTTATTCAATTTAGGCCCTTATGAAAGCATTTACTGAAGTTACCACCGGTTCGGAACACGGCCTTCAACTGAGAAGAATCCGGCAAGAAACTCAGAAAAGTTACATTTTTTAAATACTTATGACTCTTATATCTTTACTAATAATGAAGCAAAGACCTCAAAGCTTTGCATAGCAGACCCTCCCTTGTGGAAGTAGCTATCACAGGTAAAATTGGTTTACGAAATGATCTATATGCCCAGTTTGTCAATAAAAAAACCTACCATTGGTAAGCAAAACGATTCGTTTTTGTTTATAGAAACCGGGCATTATAAAATGCCCTGGCTTCACGTTTATGCAGATTTTAATACTTGTATATTCCTTTCAGACGAATGCTCTATCGATCAGACTCTCATACTAAGTATCCGGAAGAGAAAACTAAATCCCACGAAGTCGACCAGTATTAAAGTGGTATGCTCTTGATTCAAATATGCTTGTATTAATATATTACTGATGATCGCCCAGAGGTCGAAATTCGATCATAACTCATAACTTCCCATACAGAACATGCATTTGTGTGCATTTTTTTTTATACCACTAAGTGGCTAACAAGCATACGGCCCGCCTGATGTTAAGCAGTTACCGTAGCCTATGGACGCTTGCAACACCAGGGGTATCACTCGCGCGTTGCTGACCCTGCAGAAATCTCTTCACACCCTTTTTGAAGAACCCCATGCTGTACTCTATTGGGAAAACCACGGCGGGGAGCTTATTCCGCAGTCTGAGCGTCCGCGGAAGAAAACTCCTTTGAGCCCGCACAGTTCGAAACAATTCTGGTTTCAATGTGTGTGGATGGACTCCCCGTCGATGGTGAGAGTTGCGATGGTGGAAGGTAGCCGTGGGCATCAAGTCGAACAATTCCTTAGAACACTCTTCGTTGTACAAGCGATAGACACACATAAGGAGGCAAAGTCTTCTTAGACTGAGGGAATCTAAACCGCTTGTGAGCTCAGGATCGTCAACAATTCTGACGGCACATCGCTGAACCGAGTCTAAAGGCCCAAGCTGGTATCCAGGAGCTCCCGTCCATAGATGACAGCAGTACTCTATATGTAGCCGGACCTGCGACCCTGCAGCCATCAAAAATCATACAAAAAGCCTGCAGCCTTTGCCCCGATGTGAAGTACTGCCTCGCTCTGTTGAGCACTCCAAGCTTTTTGGATGCCAGCTTAACCTTGTCTTCCAAGTGACTTCGGAACAAAACGTCGTCAGAAATGTCGACGCCAAGAATCCCGATGCTTTGGCTGATCCACAATTTCAGAACACTTCCTTGAAAGTGTTCTGGAATTGTGGAGCCACAGACCATGGGGTTTTCTTAGCGGTGAACGCGCAGGCTTGAGTCTTAGTGGGGTTGAACTGGACTAGGTTTAGCCGACTCCAATCGGAGACACTTGTTAGTGTACTCTCGATTTCAGACACTAGCCGTTTGCGGCTTTCCTCCACCTCGGAACGAGGGATATTTGCACGGCCTGTGTAATGGGCGTCCCCAGTACTGTCGTCCGCATAGCAATGAACACCGTCAATAGACAGCATATCATTGATATGCAGAACGAACAGTGTTGGGGACAGCACAGAGCCTTGCGGGGCGCCTGCATTTATGTCCATGCTATCGGAGCAGGTACCGTCACCGATGGCCCTAATGCATCTGCTGGACAGAAAGCTGGCGACCCATTTGCATAGTCCCTCGGGAAGCCCGTATGCTGGTAACTTCGATAGAAGACCCCTGTGCCAGACCCGATCGAACGCCTTTGCCACATCTAGGCTCACTGCCAATGCCTCACCTTGACTCTCTATGGCGAGTGACCAACGGTGTGTGAGATACACTAGAAGGTCACCAGCCGAGCGACTTTTTTTTTTATTATTATTATTTATAGGCCTGTGTTTGACCACAATCTCACCATGGTAAGTGATGATGTGGCCGAAGGTGGTGCACACACAAAGCTTAGAAGGAACTGGCTCTCAAGTGCGGCTGTCGGAACACACGATAGATACTTGGCGACAGATTTTCAACTTGAGGGTGGTAGCCTGTCAGGCGGGTACTACAAAGTACCCTATCACCGTGCTATGGTTTCCTCGCGACGTTTTCCTTCACCGAAAGCTCAAGCTCAGTGTCGGATTCGAACCCGGGACCTTCGTCTCAGTATCTGACGTCAGTCACTACCACTGAGCTATCATCGTCTTCGACTGTGGCGAAAGCCGTATTGTCGGTCGCTCAAGAAGTCGTGATCCTCCAGCAGGGCTATTTTAAAACGTTGGATTTAATATCGGAAACGGATTTAAAAATTTCCGAGGCGAATTTCATCAATTGCTATTTTAATTACCGAAAACATTTCGATGAATCGAATTGATATTTCCGTAAAGAAACATCAAAAATATTCGAATTCGGAAATTAAAAAAGCAATTGCGGAATATCGCCTCGGTGGTATTTGAATCCGTTTCCGATATCGAATCCGAGCGTTTTAAAATAGCCCTGCTGGTATCTCAAAAGTTGCGTATTGATTACTCGCTCCATGACTTTTGAGAGAATGGAGGGGATGGCGATAGGCCTGTAATTCTTCGGGTCTAATCTGTCGCCCTTTTTGGGCACTGGGTGCTCGTGGGCAATCTTCCACGAAGACGGGACTTCCTTTTTGGTGTAGGAAAGTGCGAAAAGACGCGTCAATACTGGACACAATTCAGGAGCACACCGCTTCAGAACCACTGCCGGTATGCCGTCTGGCCCACTCGACTTATGGATGTCCAGAGAAAGCAATGAACATGAACATGTCTGTATGTCCTGAGTCTGGATGTAATTATGTATATTAAGTATGTATTTACGATCAAAAAAGTAGTACATGTATATATATCATTTATCTGGTTTCCATATTACAAGCTCTGCTTAGTTTGATATCAGATGACCGTGTGTGAGGAATGTCCCAGGATATATAGGTATTTATGTAATTTAAAAATTATTGACACTACAAGCTTCAAAAAATCTGTACTTATTATCTTTCTATCGAAGATATCTAAGGTACACAGCTTTCGATGGTGAGTGTTATAATGCAATAATAAATGGCTTTCTTTTTTCAGAATTCAGCTCGGAGATAAGACTGCTACCCCGATATTAGGGATTTCGAGATGTAAATTACAGTATTATAATAATACTAGTTGCACCCGCGTACCGAGGGATATCCTACCCAACCCTATCCTGCCCTACCGTTAAGTTTTCTTAAATTTTTCCGTAAGAACCTTCTCCAGAGTATTAGAAAACTTAAAAATAAAAGATGGATGAAATCGGCAAAGTCGGTATGGCGTGACCAAGGGAAATAGGGATTCATTTATTTCAAATGAAATATATCTTTATTTATAACAAAATATAAATTTGTACAAAATACAATCTACCTATATATAGAAAATTTCCTCAAGCCTGCCGCTGCTTCCGATTAACGGCAGGGTTCCCAGAAGGCTGGCAGCGTTTCCTCTTTGGATAGCCAAGCTGACGCGTTGGCGGAAAAAGCTCCCCGCCCGCTGGTCTCCGGAGGTCTCGATCAATTTTGATGACAAGGTGCGAGCTAAACGGCGAGCTTCGGACCCCCACGGTCCCATGGTCTCGACCGCAAAATGCACAAAAATATAATTGGGTCCAATCGATGCGTATTTTTTGAATTATATACACTATCTAAAGCTTTGTTAAAGTCGGTAAAGAAATATTATATTCCTGAAGGAGATTAGTTAGGTAAGGCAATCAGATCACTTTATAGTAATTACGGCTAAAATACTAATATACATATATATATTTATAGCCGTAATTTTGTTAAAATGTGAAAGGTCACTTAGTTGTACCTGTTGATTCTCGCGAGAGACGCGTGACAATTGTATACAATTTTTTAACCGCGATAAAAAAATAAACTTTTAGATCTTAATAAAATATTCTGTACGCCTCTACTGTACTAGAAAAACTGTATTATTAATTTGTATTTTTTTATTATTGCCTATTATTTAAACATAAGAAAACTATTCGTAAACTTTCTAGGAAGTTTAAATACAATAACTATACCCCTTTTTTTATTTAAAAAAAGCACTAAACATAGGAGCACGCCAATGATATTATAATAAAAAGAGGTAGATAATTAACGCACTCTAATTGTTGCAGACAAATTCAGACAATTGTCGCAATTTTGCTTAGCGGCTACATATAGCTATCTCTTCTGTACCATACGTTCCGTATTATCTATCGCATTCACCTAATTCAACAATAACTGAACGCCGCTTAGTTTGAGGGTAGCTTAACCACAGATTACCATAGCTTAACTCTATTATAATATCATTGGAGCATGCTATTGTTGCCGTTTTGACAGCCCATATCTATCTGAGCCAAACACTGACACGCATAGCGAAACGAAGAAAGACATCCTTACGTCAAAACGGCCAAAATAGCGTGCCCTTAGTAGTAGTAATAGTTTAACATATATTTAATGTATGAATTACTGAAAATTGATATTTATTTTCTAGTCTTCTGGCCAATGACATAAATAGTTATACAGGTTGTTGTTTTGGTCAGCGACGAGCGACTCAGGGTCGATAATACAACTGATACTGGTGCTAAAAAAAATATAAAAAAAATACTTTATTTTTTTATAATAATAAAAATTAAAATAATATTATTTTGAAAATCATGTAATAAGCTAAAATATAGACGTAATACTCAACGGGAGTGCGAGGGGGTAAAGGGGTGGGGTGATGGCGGCTTGTGCCTAGCTCTAGTCAGTGCACGTGGCTAGTGACCATATTTTGCGGTAATTTTATTTCAAATTGAATAAGGTATTTCTCAACGGATTTACAGTATTTAATGGAATTAAGTCCATTTTTGGAAAATGTATTTTTTGTACTACCGCTCCTGGGTCGCTTGTCGCTGACCAAAACAACACCCTGTATAAGAAAAAGTATAACAAAAATTATGTATATTCCTCGCTATGATTATGGTAAATAAAGTATATTTGTAATGTAAAGTATTATTTTATTCACACCCATTAATCCAAAAGATGTAGGCAGGGTAGGGTAGGTACAATACTACGTAGTAACTTTTTATTTTTACTGTTTATAGGCCTGTGTTTGACCGCAATCTCACCATGGTAAGTGATAATGCGGCCGAAGGTGGTAAGCACACAAAGCCTAGAATGAACTGGCTCTCAAGTGCAGCTGTCGGAACACACCTGTGACTCAACTATAGTTTCAATGCTAATCAAAGCGTAGACGATCAGAAAATTTCACAACACGACACGTTACTCTCTCGACATAATGATAACAGTTTTGTCGATAAAAGTCTTCCATGGTAAACATTTATTTTATAAAGTTTCAAATACATAGCTCAAATTTAGATTTTATTGATATCTAAAAAACCCTGATTTCGTCACTGACTCACTCACTGATGGTCATCAAAATTCTTAGGCGTCGTCCAAAACGAGCAAACGATGCGATTTCGTCGCACGATCGTGCTGGTATGCTATTCTATTCTGTAAAAGGTAAATCCTCTCGAAAGTCATCTCGCAACTCACTTCGCAACCCGATTTGGCGGGTGAATTATGTTTCAGAATACCAAATCCTATTGAAAATCTTCAAAATACTCACCAGTCGTAGTTCATCTCAGTTCCGTCATCACTCGGTAGCGCTAGTGTCGAATTCAATGATTTTAAGAATAGGAAACTAATCTCATCGCGGATTCAGAAGTGATATTGCAAATGAACTTTACAGAATAGCACTACTGCTGTTCCTGTGCGCGCGAGATGACTTGCGAGCTCCAATTAGGACACTCTAAAGCGTTTTGTGCGACGAAATCGCATCGTTAGCTCGTACGATCATCGCCAATAGGCTACTTTCCTGAAAAAAACTATTAAGTGGTTCATTTACATTATCAAAAAATATTAGACACCTATTTTTACTTTTGTCAATTAAACAAAAAATACGAAGATATCGTGTGTTGAAGTTCCGCGTGACGTCACGGTGTGGTACACTTTTTAGGAACAAGTGACGTCACGAGCCCCCACTCCCGAACTTAGTCACGCTTTATCTTCGTCAATTGTTAATGATTTGGTAAAGCAAAAAATACGTGTCCAATATTTTGTGATAATCTAACTGACGGACTAATTAGAATTATTATATTTTTACCCAGGCAACATCCCATTACATTAGGACGACGCGTTAGGGCACTTCTTGAAGTTCTAAAAAGCTGAAATTTTGTATGTAAGCAAGTATTAGTACACAAACAACAACAACAAATCTAAAAATTGGAAATTTTAACCCCCAATCCCATAAACTAGGGGATGGAAGTTTGTATGAGGCTTCCGTAAATCTTGATGCTAGAGGTCTGAAAATTGATATAGAGACTCCTTGTTATAAATAATGAAATACATATTTCAGGGTTTTTAATAAATCACTGTTTATATTAGAGGATGGAAGTTGGTCCATACCATTAAATTAATAATTAAAGGGTTATTCCCATAATGCTTTTCATAATAATTTTCCCATGAAAACCCCTTAAATTAGGGGATAAAAGTGTATATGGGGCTTTCGTCAGGTTTCAGAATATTACTCATTTTTTATATTTATGAATAATATTACTATACTTCATCATCATCATCCTATAATGTCCCACTGCTGAGCACAGGCCTCCTTTCACAAATGAAGGTGAAAGGGAATGGGCAATACTCCACCACGCGTGCCCACTGCGGATCGGTGGAGGTAGGCTAGTGGTCAACCTACTGTTGGAATTTTTCAAGCCGCCTAGGAGGCATCCAACTAGCTTAACGACTATCACAGTTAAGTGATAACCGGGACCAACGGCTTTACGTGCCTTCCGAAGCACGGAAACGCTCGATTTGAAATACCACTAGGCGGTCACCCATCCAGGTACCGACCACGACAGGCGTAGCTTAACTTTGCCGATCGATTAAGAACGGCTAATCATGCTACACCACGAGCGCTTCTAATAACTATACTTATTCGTTAAAAATAAAATGTCATAAGCAACTTACAAAAAGTAGTGTAATCTAAAAACATTTTCATGTAAAACGTTGCCAACACGAGACCATATGGCTGGTAATTCACTATAGTATATATAACTTAGGATTAGGAATGTCAGCTGACACTGTAATAATTATAAATAGGTATGTCTAAGAACACTAGGCCCATTAAACCTCTTCATTATACCTATAACTAATAGGAAAACTGCCCAGCTCTAACAACCACCAATTGTAATTTAATTATTTCATTATATTATAACAAATTTTTCATTGAACACCATTAACTAATCAATGTTACCAATAATATTTAATAATGTTAACTACCCTTAGTATAGACACACATTGGTGCCGATTCTGTTGTAAATATATAAAATGAATAAAATAGATTTTAAGATTTATTACCGTTTGTATAATGTTAGACAATAAACGATTGAATCGTAACGATAAAATATTTTTCTTCGTTTTATTGAGGGACTGGCAGATGGTGCCGATTCTGTTGTAAATCGCACTAAACTAATTTTAGTCACATCTCATCTCTTTCTTACTAACATGATTGAAAAAGGATAGAACATATTTTAAGTTGTCAAATTAATCTTTGCCGTCTTATTTTGCGTGTATTTAGGCGTGACCGCGATAGATGGCGACTAAAATATTGAAAACAAGCATTGGACTAATTTGACAGGACTAAATTTCTTACATCCTTTTCTTATGTTCTTTGTTAGAAAGAGACATAGTGACATTAAAATCCAATCATAAGCAATGCTTGTTTTTTTTATATTTTAGTCGCCATCTATCGTGGTTACGCTTAAAATATGTTCTATCCTTTTTCAGTAATGTTCGTAAGAAAGAGATGAGATGTGACCAAAATTTGTTTAGTGCGATTTACATCAGAACCGGCACCATTGTATCACTTAGCAGTGTTGTCAATAATATACTCCCCAGGTCAGGGGTGTACATGGCCAGTAGCCTGATTCTCGTAACAAAACGTCAACGACTTCTAAACGATTTTACAATTGAATTGCAATTGAAACTGCTTTTCGTATTCTCGTAACACATTATGCACGGTTGAAGAACGATCCTATCGAAGTTCGAGTGACGTATCGTTGCAAGCGTATTCCGGTAATTAAATCGAACTCGATAATCGAAAAAGTAACATTTTAATATTTTTTTCTCAAATACAGGTTAATTGATAAATCAATTAGGATTAAT
Source organism: Polyploca ridens (assembly GCA_951394255.1). Taxonomy (NCBI): domain Eukaryota; kingdom Metazoa; phylum Arthropoda; class Insecta; order Lepidoptera; family Drepanidae; genus Polyploca; species Polyploca ridens. The sequence goes on along the minus strand of OX596269.1, from coordinate 1,992,861 downwards.
ATGGCCATATTATTTTTTTGCCCACATGAGTAGTTAGGTAATTGCTTGCTTGTCGTTGAGTGTCAATCCTATTGAGTTATCGTTCGATTGAAGTAGCACGGGAATACGAAATTAAAACTAACGTATAGTTGGACGATTTCTAAACTCTAGCGAATTTTGGATCGTTTCATATTACGAGAATCGGGCTACTGGGAAAACTAAAAAAAAACTCTACAAGTCCTAACTTCACAAATTCTACACCTCAGTCAAAATATGTGGCTTGGCCGTTTCGCTACTGTCACTTGGGCGTAAGGTGAAAAATTTATTCACTGTTCATTACTTTTCTGTTAGGCAATTGTTTTTTTTTCTTCAATGGCGTCACACGTCTTGTGTATTTTGCCAATTTCCAGTTATATTACAAGTTCTAGTCACAATAAATCAGCTAGTATAATATAATAGCTAATTTATAAATACTAGCTGTCTCCCGCGGTTTCACCCGCGTTCCCGGGATAAAAAGTGGCATATGTCCTTCTCCATACCCTAGGCTATCTGCATGCCAAATTTCATGATGATCCGTTGAGTAGTTGAGGCGTGAAGGCGTAACAAACAAACTATTCTTAGTTAGGATTACATTGCTTTATTCCCAAAACCAACATTTACTAAGCGTCATTGGTAAATCCTAGCTTGTATCAAACTGTAATGGTAAAACCCAGAAAAATCGTCACATTTCATATCAAACCTAACATTTATCAGTTTATATTGGTAAATACTAAATGTACTCGTAAAACCTAGGATCTACCGGTATACGGGGTTTTACTGTAACATATAATATATTCTATAGCTAAACACATAATATTGGAGACGTCATGTAGGGCACTAGTTGAATTAGAGATAAGGCGTCTGTCTTACCCGTATCTACCGTATAGTCTATCATGAGTCTATGCTAGTCTGTATATACCTAATTCCGACAGATTTTCCGCATGCGGATAAGGGGATTTTGTGTGGGTTTCTGCAGCAACATAAACATCACAAAGTCTAGGCTCTTGTCTACGGGATGAACATCCGAGAGTTTGGCTCTGGGATGTTATGGATATGATATTTCGGATTTGAATATACACCTTGACTTTTTATTCGTCTTAGAAACGCAGGCCACATAATGTACCCAATGAATAGGTACTAATTATTAAAAAAAATTTTTTTTGAACATTTGTATCATAAAAAAAATGTCAAATATTATTCATTATGACGCATGACGTAGTTTTAAACACCCTGTTACGAGCGCAGTCTACTCGACTCGTGCTCTGGGTTGGTATTTTCAACCATTTTATAAGTAAAATTTTATTGTCATAATTATACTAAATTTTAATTCATTTTTTTAATATACAAATGATCAATAACGTTTTTTTTCTTAATGATTAGTACCTTTTTTTTTTTTTTTTTTTTTGCTTTTTCTGTCCATTCCTTACTCATCAAACAAAATCCAAGTTCTTTGCATCAAACCATCATCATCAACCGTGTTATCCTGATAAATTTCAAAAAAAGAACATTTTTATGCAGGCGCGTTTCACTATCACAGCGCCGTAATAAAAAAAAACTTAGAGGTTATTCGAATGATCACGTCGTATCCCGCCATTTTGGATCGATATTAGAATTGCAGATTTTATTACTTTGTTGTTTACAAAAATGACCATGGGTGTAGATAAAGTCTTGTATGCAACTGTACATAATTAGTTATTAAAACCCTCATGTGATACTATTATCCCACTATCCACCATAAGGGGTATTAAACCCACATTCGTGTTTTAATACCCTTATTATACAACAGTTGCATAAATAACTATTAAGGCGGCCCTCTGTGGCCGGCGCAACTTCAACGCAAGCATAGTCCAAAAGCTTGTTGTTTCATCCAACGTAATGTTTGACTGCGAAAAAAGAGAGACAGCATCAGAGCCGTAGGTTATCAGTCGGTAAATTCCGCTGATCACTCGCGGCCGCATCGCTAGGTCGTCATTCATGATTTCGCATTCATAAAACTTGTTCCAAGCGTATACTTCTTGTGAAAAAATCTTACAAGTTTGTGAAAAAATAGTTAGTTATTTAGAATCTCCAATACATTTGCAAGCCTGGTATCTAAATGTTTTCTCTACTTTTACAATTTATAGGTACATTAGATATGGCCAAATTTCAGGCAAAAACGCTGTTTTTCGGAGGCTTTGACTGAATTTGTATCACACTTTTTTTAAATTTCGCCTAGATACACGGCTAGATATAGTGCACAAGATACTAATTTGTTCAAAACATCTAACGAAAAATGTTTAACAACGCCACAATAAGTACAGAGATTTTGTATGAAAAGTATGACGAATTGAGTCCTCTTAATACATATCCATAGTGATGTTCAGAGGATCATATTTCACGGTGCCCTAAAGCTTATGATTGCTGACTACTGTTACTATGTATTGCCTTGTGTTTGTGGGATATCTATCTCTTCCCACGAATACAAATTATAGTCACTATGTATGATCACACGTTTAATTCAGTGATTAAGTCACCGTATTTTTTGAAAACCGTTAGTTTATAATCTACCTAGCGAGATTGTAAACTCACCGATAAATTGTGAACTGTACCATACTGCTTACAATATTACGTATTTATTTCCGATAGTTTATAATCTATCCGCAACAAACCGTTATATTGTGAACTGGCATCATACTTCAACCCGACGCAATGCTCTTTGCGCGCTGATTGGTTGAACGTCATGTGTCCCGCGCCGCCATCTTTACCTAGCTGTCATTTGTTATCAACGAACGTAAACAAACATATTTTTTGGGTTTTTAATAGATTTTGTGTTTAAAATAAGTGAAAGTTATCATAAAGTTACAATTATTTGTGAAAATAAACTAGGATTTAAATAATATGTAAAGTTTCTGTGAGAAATAACTGTTAGTAGCCGAACATAACCTGAGTTATACTTTTCATGTTTTAATATAATTTCTCGTGTAAGTCAAGTGTTTTGATTATATTTGTGAAACTATATCCAATTAAAAATGTCGGATATTGTATCTAGTATTCTATAAAACGCTCTACCGCCAAGACTGACCAATCAAGGACGGTTCACAATATATCACACACGACTAATAAAATCGGATAGATTGTGAACCCTGTCGGCAAGTGCTGGTTCGTTTTGCGATATGACGGTTTGACATGGATAGATTATAAACTATCGGAAATGAATACGTAATATTGTAAGCAGTATGGTACAGTACACAATTTATCGGTGAGTTTACAATCTCGATAGGTAGATTATAAACGAACGGTTTTCACAAAAATACGGTGACAATTACAAATTGGTTTTATATGTAGATAGCCAAAAACACATTTCTTTTTAAAGTTTGAATTGTATAAAAATATATCCGTTTGTTTCTTTAATAAATAGAATAAAAATAATATTTTTTAAGGCGATGATAGCTCAGTGGTAGTGACGTCGGATACCGAGACGAAGGTCCCGGGTTCGAATCCTACAATGAGCTTGAGCTTTCGGTGAAGGAAAACATCGTGAGGAAACCATAGCACGGTGGTAGGGTACTTTGTAGTACCCGTCTGGCTGGCTACCACCCTCAAATTGAAAATCTGTCGCCAAGCACCTTTCGGTGTGTTCCGACAGCTGCACTCGAGAGCCAGCTCCTTCTAGGCTTTGTGTGCTTACCACCTTCGGCCGCATCATCGCTTACCATGGTGAGATTGCGGTCAAACACAGGACAAAACAGTAAACAAAAAAAAAATGCCGAGAATATAAATTACAGTAAAGTTTGGCGTCGTAACAGATATATATATTATAGCTGCGTGTGCGGTCACTCAAAGATTAGTATTGAAAATATATCGTAATATGCCTTGCTATGATTTATACTAATATATATTATAGCTACGTCTGTGATAGGCTTTATTGATGCGCCAGAACACCTTGTTAGGTTTAATTTTTAGTCCATAATGTCCTCTAGATGGCGTCATGTCAATTTAATGGGGCTCCTTTGAATAAAATTTGCTTACTTCAATTATTATCATCGATCAAAGCTCAAACAAAGTTGAAACAATTGAATTTCCGCAGGAGGTTTTAGTGTTGCATGTGTCTATTGGCTACGTTAACCGCTTACCATCAGGCGGGCTGTAGTGCTGGATTGTTTTTGCTACCTAAACTAGCCATGATGTGCCATTATGGCCAATAGGTAAGTATTATAAAAAATACATCTGATAACTCCATAGCCTGATCCGCGCATATTGAGGATTTCTAAAACGAAGACTAGTTTATTCATTCAAATATGCCCTTATGAATAGTCTGACCCTAATACCAGTTCGGAAGGCGGCACTAGCTGAGAAGAGCCGGCAGTAAACTCAGCAATTACTCTTTTCAAAACATGCTTAGATTCATTACATAACATTTACATTCTGATCTCACTGACTACAATTTGCGTGTCACGGAAAAATCAAGTTCTTTGTTAAAAATTTCATTTTTAATACAAGCTTTTTTTGAATGACTGTACTTATTGTTGACTGTACTTGCGACAAAGTACTTATCTTTGTACTTATATTTTTTTTAAATCAATAAATTAGGTGTTGAAGCCAGGCTCGTTTATTGTCTCTGATCTGAAATCTTTGATGATTATCACTTTTTAGGAGCAGTAATTAATCGATAAAATATCTTGCTCAAATTTTTATTTGTTGTGTGGATTCTTATTGAAGCATAAATAAATGTCTAGGAACTTGATTTTGATGTTATTTTGACAGTCAATGATTTCCCCTACCTGGAAACTTAGGTGGAAATAGGTGGCCACAACTGGATCAATAGTGACTTTACACCTTGCATCTTCAAAAAGTTATAATAAAAAAAAAATGACTCTCGATACAGACTTCAACGAAATCTAAAAGATAAATAAATAAACTGCTTTATTAATACAACTAATCAACACGATACTAATTTTTGAAATAAAGGCGAATTTTTTTACATAAAAAAACCTTAAAGTGGCCACAACCGGGGCTCTTGCCCTATATATATTATAATCACGCCGGGCACAGCATTCACCCTGTGGCCGTTGATTTGCGCTGATCTCTGAATCGAGGGAAATATTGAGGACTATAGTTCTACCACTACCCACGATGCGGAGATGTTTGCACTGCACTTACACCGTTGGTAATTTGTAGTGTAATGATGTGAAATTGTGTTACTGTATGTTTATCTGTGTGTAGGTGGTGTTTGGAGATTTGTAATGAATTTCAATAAAATTATATTAAAGGCGCAGGATAATTTTGTAGCGGGTCAGGCTCAAGAACGAAGCGAAAGAGGGAGAAAAAAACAAAAGAAAATCATCATAAAGCAAAAGTTTGAATTTTCTTCAATGGCGTCACACGGCTTGTGTATTTTGCCAATTTCCAGTAATATTATAAGTTCTAGTCACAATTAATCACTTTCACATAGTCCTCAGTCAGTCACCGTCCATTAAAGTCATGTTTTGGTATAATGGTGGTTATTGTACTAAAACTTCACGGACTTCTTGAGACAACTTGAAAAGTCACTGTTGACGATGATGAAACCGCCCGCCCGATGCTTACCTGAAAAAAGAAATAAATTAATAAATACATAGATAAAATATAAATAACATGTAAACATACTTACCTTTTTGTATCAGCATTATTTCACCTGTAAAAGAAAATAGATTAATTAAATGTTAAAGCATAAATATATGTCTAAATATAAGAAATGATTGTACTTACCTGTTTATCTTCAATATTATTGTTTGAAGCGTTGTTGTACTGGTTATATCTATAAATAAAAGAAAGTCATTTCGATGGTGCCGAAAATATAAATCAAATTAAATAATCAACGTACCTACTTAGTTGCATCGAGTACCTACCTATATCTCGTACATAGATTTCATTGTATGATGCGCGGGCGCACCCCCCGCGCCCTCACTACCCCTCTGTCGCCATGCGCCTCCATCGACCGAGCCTGCCGCTGGCGGCCAGCGAGTCAGTCGCCGTCCGAAACCCTTCAGAAGCACTTCCCACGCGCTCCCATCATCGAAGTGACTTTCAAGTTTAACAAAAAAGCCTCGTTTTCTTTCTCGCAACCTGGAACCCCATTCTACCACTAACAAGTGGTCCTTCACCCGGATCTACCATTGCGAAGAAGAAACAAAACCTGTATAGCAGGAATGTCATTGTTTCAAACACCGCCACGTTTGAGAACGCGTGCACAATTGAAAAAAGAATTGATGGCTAACGTAGAGGTTACAAAACTTGAAGTGAAGTCAGACGTGCAGTTTGATCGTAAGGATGCAGTGAAAGAAACGGGAAAAGTGCATTCGGATATCTGTCCGCCACGTGCCACGCACCAGGATTGTGCCGCGAGCAAAATGTGTAGTACTCGCACCTCATCGTCCACCGCGCGGCAGAAGCGGATAGAATATGAAGCGGCTCAAGCTAAAGCCATGGTAGAAATGAAAGAGGCAGAAGCTCAAATGATTTTGACGATGACAAAATCGCGTATAGAAAAAGAATTGATTGAGAAGAAATTAGCGGCTGAATTGGCTGACATGGATAATTGCTCCAGGCGTTCCAAGCAGTCCTCGTTCGTATCCTACAAAAGTAAAGTACAAAACTGGTTGGAAAAATCCATTCCTGCTCCAGGATCATCACTTAACTGCTGCAAGAATAATGTGATTGTGGGAGAAAGTGCAGTTCATCACAATCATGATAGCAGCCACGAGCAGAGACCCACTGATGTGACCGCGGACACGAGCACCCACCACGCCATTGTGGCGTTGACCAGTGCGATAAAGGACGCCGTCGGTGCATCAACAGCAAAGACCAACAGCCAAGAGCTACTTTCCAGACTAGCCATCTCCAAGGATTTGCCCTTATACTTTGGAGACCCCTTGGAGTGGCTACAATTTAAGGAAGCTTTTTCAGAATCAACACGCTTATGTAAATACAGTGAAACTGAAAATTTATGGCGCTTACGTAAGTGCCTTCGTGGAGAAGCAAAAGAAGCAACTTCTTCTTTACTGATGAGTGCCACTTCGCCACGAGAAGTAATGGATATCTTAGAATTGAGATTCGGTAGACCCGAAAATATAATGAGAAGAGTAACGTCGCAGTTAAAAAAATTACAGCCGTTACCACAAGCATACCACACAGAAATCGTTAACTTCGCCATAACAATAAAGAATTACGTCACGGCTACTCGGACAGTAAAACAAATTGATTATTTGAGAAGTCCAGAATTAGTGAACATTGTAGTGTCAAAGTTACCGACCACACTGATTAATAAGTGGGCTGAATATTTGTATGAAAAGCAAGACCTAAATGAAACCCCGAAATTAGAGCTATTATCTAACTTTTTATATAATGAAGCCCAGAAAATTGCAGCATCGGGAGTTAGTTACATTTATAGTCAGAATGATTTTAAAAGAAAACCTGATATGTTACGGAAAAATGTACAACAACCCGTGCTAATGAGCTGTGCTGAGGCAAGCACTCCCGTGAAGTGCAATTTCTGTCGAAGGCAATGTCATGCACTGGCAGAGTGCAATAAGTTCAAGCGCGCCATGCGAAGAGACCGATGGCGATATGTTCGGGTAAATAAATTATGCTTCAAATGTCTCGGAGCTCGGCATGAAGAACAGTCGACGTGTACCGCGGAGAACTGCGACGTCGAGGCATGCGGGGGGCCCCACCATCGTCTTCTGCACTGGGTGCAGCCGGCGGCGGCGCCAGCGCGCCACGCTCCTGCGGCGCCCCCCGATGATGTGCAGCAGTCGCAGCAGCCAAGCAGTGAAGTCATAACCCACGCCATCGCATCTCAGTGTCCCGAAGTGTCTGTGCTAAGTGTGCCTAAAAAATCAAAAACATTAGACATTAAAAATCAAAAAGTAGTGCTTAAAATAGTGCCGGTTACCATACACGGTCCCAAACGTAGTATTAAAACACATGCGCTGCTAGACGACGGCGCGACGGTGAGCCTCATATCTGCCGATCTAGCCAATAAGGCTGGGTTACACGGTGAGAGCGTCACGATGCGTGCCACCAGCGCATGGGACTCTGGCGAGTTGGTATGTAACACTGAAATAATAAACTTTGACATTAGTAACATGAATGGTAAAACGTATAAATTACGTGCTCGAAAGTTGTTGGAACTAAATTTACCTGTTCAGTTTACCTCGAACATAAATGACTGTGACTATGAAAATTTATGTAGTATTGAAAATTATAACTTATGTGAATCAAAAATAAAACCTGAACTATTAATTGGTCAGGATCATTATGAATTAATTGCACCAATTGTATGTAAAAGGTTTAAGTCGGGTGGGCCGTTTATCACGCAAACAGTGTTAGGATGGTGTGTGCACGGAGCTTTACATCATAACAGCAAGCAGCTCGTATGCAGTATCAGCGGTGAAGACGCCGGCAGCTCGACTCAGTCGCTCAGTCACTCAGGTAAGCAAGTTCAATCTGTCGCGCCCGCGCCGTCCGCGTTGTCCGTCGCCGCATGCACAGATGATTCATCGCATCGGCCGTCTATCGACACACATATACCTATAGCTACCGACAGCGCCGACCCATTATGTAAACAAGATTTGCACGAGTTAGTACGACGCTCTTTTTCGCTAGATTCTATAGGAATTAATAGTGAACCGCGTCAAAATATTAACGAATTAAAAGCATTGAGTATTCTTAATAATACAGCTAAGTTAGTTGATGGTCAATGGACCGTAGGGCTACCCTGGAAGGATAACGTTTCGTCAATGCCGAACTCATATTCCGTAGCTTTAAAACGATTTAAATCAGTCGAACGAAAAATGTTATCTGACTCGGAATATGAATTACGGTACCGGGAGCGTATTCAACATTTATTTGAGAATAATTATGCTAGAAAACTTAGTGAATCCGAGTGTAGGGACACTAGTACTCGTATATGGTACTTACCCCACTTTGGGGTCGACAACCCAAATAAAAAAAAATTGAGGTTGGTATTCGATGCCGCCGCCAAGAGTAATAATCTTTCATTAAATGACCTTTTACTTCAAGGACCTGATTTATTAAAATCCTTGTACGGTATAATGTTTAGATTTAGAGAGTATCCTATAGGGGTAATTGGGGATATTAAAGATATGTTTTTAAGAATAAAAATTCAAAATAATGATCAAGATGCGTTAAGATTTTTGTGGAAAGAAAAAGGCAGTGATATTGTAGAAAGCTACGCTATGACGTCATTAATTTTTGGAGCTAATTGCTCACCATTCATAGCACAGTTTATTAACCAAACCAAAAACGCAACTCGATTTCAAAGTCAAATGCCAGACGCTGTTAATGCAATAAAAAATAATCAATATATGGACGATTACATAGACAGTTTTACAGAAGGGACTATAGCTTCAGATATGATAAAAAAAATATCTTACATTCATCAACAAGGTGGATTCGAGATGCGTAATTGGTTAAGTAATATTCCAACAGTACTTTGTGACGTCCCTAAACACACTCTTAATGACAAAGTAATAAGGTTCGATATCGACAAGCAACCGGAACGAGCGCTTGGTCTTCTTTGGTTCCCGCATACTGATATGTTGGCTTTTGATTTGTCGTTCAAACGCATTCCGGAAGATATTTTACTTTTAAAACGTGTACCAACGAAACGCGAAATGTTGTGTATTGTTATGTCAATATTTGATATTCACGGTTATTTAGGTCCATTCACTATTCAAGGTAAAATTTTGATGCGCGAAACATGGATGTCCACTATCACCTGGGACCAAGGATTGACCGACAAGTTGTATAACTTGTTCCAGGCTTGGATGAGACAAGCACAAGAAATTAAAAACATTAGAATTCCGAGATATTATTTTCGTAATAATTTAATTGACACAAATGGTACCGAGACTAATTTACAACTCCATTTATTTTGCGATGCATCGCCGAGTGCGTTCGCAGCCGTTGCATATTGGCGGAGAGAAACGAGCGATGGACACATTACAGTCGCGTTCGTCGCTAGTAAATGTAAGGTTACACCGGTGAAACCAACTTCCGTGCCGCGACTCGAATTACAAGGCGCTTTATTAGCTTGTAAATTAGCAGATAGCATTAAAAAAGAACACCGTTTGTTACCTAACTCTGCACATTACTGGACTGATTCAACTACTGTCCTACACTGGATCAGAAATCAATGTAGAACATATAAAGTTTTCATCGCCAACAGACTTGGGGAAATTGATGAACTGAGTAGGGGTGACGAGTGGCACTATGTGCCGACCGGCTCGAACGTAGCAGACCTGGGAACAAAAAATACTGATTACGTACTGAGTAGTGACTCGGTTTGGTTCTCTGGGCCCTTGTTTTTACACCAACCGCGTTCCAGCTGGCCCCGACAACCTGAAATAAAAACAATAATTAGTGACGAAATATTAGAAAAGGTACATACTGTAAACGAAAATAATAATTTTATGTGTGACTTACCTGTTCCGGACCCCAATCGATTTTCCAGCTGGTTGCGATTATTACGTACTACTGCTACAGTACTGTTGTTCATTGAAAAATGTAAAAAAGTATCAATTAAAGAAATAAATGATGAATTAATTAATAAAGCGGAGATATTGTTACTACGCCACGCGCAAACACAGTCATTTCATATTGAAATAAATTCATTAAAATTAAATAAAGAAATTAGACGCGATAGTCGCTTGCGTACACTTACCCCACTAATAGATGAAAATAATATTTTACGTGTTGGTAGTCGCATCGGAAATGCGAAAGACATAGATCAGCAAACAAAATATCCTATTATTTTAGATGGTAAACATCAAATCGCGCGATTAATCGTAATGAATTATCATATCAATGCCGCTCACTCATGTAATGAGCTTGTAATAAATGAGTTGCGGCAAAAATATTGGCTCGTCAGATTAAGACCTACTGTTCGCTCTGTTACCAAACAGTGTCTAATCTGTCGTATTAGAAAAGCTTCACCGAACCCACCACGACTTGGTGACTTACCGGAATGTAGGCTTTCCCATCATCAGAGACCGTTTACTATGTGTGGAGTAGACTTGTTTGGACCCATGGAAGTCTCTGTGGGTCGGCAGAGGCCCCGCAGATACGGTGTACTTTTTACCTGCCTCACTGTGCGTGCTGTGCACGTCGAAGTAGTTTCATCTCTCACCACCGACTCCATGATAATGGCACTGCGGCGAATGGCCGCTCGCAGAGGTTGGCCGCACACTGTCTTTTCAGACAACGGTACGAATTTGCGAGGTGCCGACACCGAGTTAAGAAAGGCGTACCAGGAAGTCCTTGACAGTCAGCAAACCTTAGTTTCTGAAGCCTTAAATAAGGGAGTCAGGTGGCAATTCATTCCTCCAGTCAGCCCACATATGGGAGGTGCTTGGGAGCGACTCATTAGGAGTGTCAAAACTACCTTAAGAGTAGTTTTGAAAGAACGAGCCCCCAAGGAGGAAACCTTGAACACTTTCTTATGTGAAGTTGAAAACATAATAAATAGTCGCCCATTAACACATGTTTCTGTTGACCCACGTGACTCGGAATCATTAACTCCTAATCATTTTTTATTAGGTTCTTCTTCCAACCTACCTCAAGCTGGTATTTACGACGATAGCGATTTGTATCTTAGAAAGCAATGGCGAATTTCTCAACGCCTTGCTGATTTGTTTTGGTCTAGGTGGCTGAAAGAGGTGCTACCTACTCTTGCCCCTCGTAACAGGTGGAACCGCGAAGGCACGCAGCTGAAGACTGGAGACCTCGTTGTTATCGTAGACTACACTTCCCCTCGTAACATCTGGCCAAAAGGTATAGTACAGACCGTGTATCCTGGAGCTGACGGACGGGTAAGGATCGTAGATATAAAAACTAAAACCGGTATTTTGAAACGTCCAGCATCTCGTGTAGCGTTACTTCTTGGTAATGAGTGTCGTCATAACGACACTGAAGGGCAGGATGTTGACGATGATGAAACCGCCCGCCCGATGCTTACCTGAAAAAAGAAATAAATTAATAAATACATAGATAAAATATAAATAACATGTAAACATACTTACCTTTTTGTATCAGCATTATTTCACCTGTAAAAGAAAATAGATTAATTAAATGTTAAAGCATAAATATATGTCTAAATATAAGAAATGATTGTACTTACCTGTTTATCTTCAATATTATTGTTTGAAGCGTTGTTGTACTGGTTATATCTATAAATAAAAGAAAGTCATTTCGATGGTGCCGAAAATATAAATCAAATTAAATAATCAACGTACCTACTTAGTTGCATCGAGTACCTACCTATATCTCGTACATAGATTTCATTGTATGATGCGCGGGCGCACCCCCCGCGCCCTCACTACCCCTCTGTCGCCATGCGCCTCCATCGACCGAGCCTGCCGCTGGCGGCCAGCGAGTCAGTCGCCGTCCGAAACCCTTCAGAAGCACTTCCCACGCGCTCCCATCATCGAAGTGACTTTCAAGTTTAACAAAAAAGCCTCGTTTTCTTTCTCGCAACCTGGAACCCCATTCTACCACTAACAGTCACGATACACATAATTAATTTCATTTCACTTCACTGGTGCACATGGATTGATCTTTATTGGATAAAATATCACCGATAATACGCAATAAAACTCAAATACACTAATTAATGAAAATAAAAATGACCACGTAACGTCACTCTACCAAGTTCCCGCAAAAAAGTCCAAAAAGTTTGAATTATAAATTCGTTCTAATTAAAAATAAAACTAAACAGCCAGCGCCATCTATTAAAACTGCTTTAATGGCGCGACTAATACATAAATACCATAGATAAATACACATAATGGCCCTGATTCTGTTGTTCACAACTAAACTAATTATAATCTCACTATGTCTCTTTCTAACAAAGAACATAAGAAAAGGATGTAAGAAATTTAGTCCTGTCAAAATTAGTTCAATGCTTGTTTCAATATAAATTTAGTCGCCATCTATCGCGGTTACGCCTAAATACACGCAAAATAAGACGGCAAAGATTAATTTGACAACTTAAAATATGTTCTATCCTTTTTCAATAATATTCGTAAGAAAGAGATGTGATGTGACTAAAATTAGTTAAGTGCGATTTACAACAGAATCGGCACCAATGTCACAGATACAACATATTAACTTTTTACAACGCATAATTGGAAAAAATAGCAACATTTAACATACAAAAAACGGAAATTATAACAACATGAAACACACTTATCGATTAGGGACTATGTAGTAGGGAATATATTTATATCTTGAAGCTGCAGACTTAGCACAAAGTACCTTATATTTAAAAAAAGCATGAACTGATGTTAACTTGCGGATCGGAGGTGGTAAATTGTTCCTATCCTATCGGAAGGCAGCAGATTCATGTATTGTGTTTAGGTAGATAGACAGACAGACAGACGCGGCGGGGGACTGTTTTTATTATATGTAAGGATAGCATGGATTATTAAAACTCACGGCACAGCTAGCGACAACAATGAAATAACACAAAGCAAAATATTTGAATTTATTAATTTGACCAAACGAAGCATGAAAACCAATGAATTAATAAAAGTGATTTTCATAAATTACATCGCTTTCCATCAATCTCATCATAATTATATTGGATTTGCATTATTATGAGATAAACAAATACTAAAATAAGCCAGAAGCGGCTGTCTTTTCACTGTCTTTAACTGTTACCTTAATTTTAATTACCGAGTAATTATCGAGGCGTGGACTACAGCTCACAGAGACTAGTTAAAACTATAATGAACAAAATAACATCACGACAAGTACTATCCCGCGATTAACCAAGTTTGACGCCTGGTGAAGAGGTGATTGCTTCAGACGGTACAACTTGACGTCGTAGCGTGTGCATCGATCATACTACTATCTGGAATTAAAAAATACACAGACTATTTAAAATAAATAAAAAAAAACGTTGTTCGTACGGTGGTACCTTGTGGTGGTAATCTGTTGCCAAGTAAATACATATATTTTGGCAGCTGGACCACTAATTTTTCTCAGTACTAAATAAGTGATATTTGATGACCTGATTCTTCAAGTGTCCCTTCCAACCTTCAATTGTCCAGTCCTCATTACACAATTCGCTAACTTTTATAACAGAGAAAAAAATACCTACCCAAGATACCTTTAAAACATATATAAGAGCTCCGGTTTTGGCCAGTACCTACCCCGGTTTTGGCCACTTGCAATTTCGAAAGTCAAAAAATAAGGCATCGAAACCTGAGTCGTTTATTGTCTATAGTAAATAAAATCTTTGATGATTATCGCTTTTGACGAGCAATTGTAGTGGCGCCGTAAGTGTATAGCAATTTTTTGTGACACTGTAAAAGCATTTGCAACCTTTGGTAATTAATCGAATATATATCTTGCTCTAATTTTTATTTGTTGCATTGATTCTAATTGAAGTATACTGAATGAATGTCTAGAAACTTGATTTTGATGTTATTTTGACTGTCAATGAATTCCCCTAGCTCGAAACTCAGGTAGCCAATGGGTGGTCATAACTGGATTAGTAATGATTTTACACCTTTCATATTAAAAAATATTATTAAAAAAAGCATGTGTCTCTCAATAGACACTTCTACAAAACCTGAAAGCTAAATAAATGATCTACTTTATTAAGTAACTAATCAATACGATATCCATTTTTGAATTAGAGGCGAATTTTTATACGTAAAAATTTCCTTAAGTTTTTAAGAATTTTTGTTGTTCACATTTCAACGATGCGCTCGACGAGATAATTTTTTCAGTATGTTTGGAGCATACTGAAAAAATACTTTGCATCGAAAAAGGCTGCGTAGCGACATAATAGTTTAGTACCTGTTTTTTTTGGTAAATCGTGTTTTTTGGAAATTATATTTAGATACGAATTTAAAAAAAAAAGGAAAAAAAAATATCCTCTGGACTCGAACCGGGGTCTTCTGGTTTCGGGACCGCCCGATTTCCCACCTGAGCTATTATAACCTTGAAGATGGTGTACCTTCGTATTCTAATGATATTATAGCAGTTTTTCATTGCTTGAAAACACGGATAAAACGACGTTTTCTAAAAACGAATCCTAGCTAGATCGATTTATCGCCCCCGGCCGGTCGGTGGGCCGGGCCGGTCTTCTAAAACTATTCTAGAAGACTGGTTAAGAGTGCGTATAAAGCAAAATAACAATCTTAGAATTGAAATTTACCCAAGTCAATAGTATTTAAATGAAAAAATATTTTTATATGTGTATGTTCATTATATACGCGAGGGTTCTATCTGAGCAAAAACATAATGGAATGAAATTTCCTCGATAGAAAAAAATCACAAAGCTACCTCTAATAATAATGAATTTTCGGTTTTATTCGTTCATGGTGTATCTAATTAAGACAAAAATTCGATAAATAATATCACTAACATATGACCTAGGGCAGCTACCAACGATTTTTTAAAATATTCTATACTTTACGAGTTATTTAGATAAAAAGCGCTTAGTTCATTTTTGTTCCGCGAAACACGCTATCTCCATCTCATCTCCACGCGAAGATTAGACATAAGTTTGTTTCATCTGACATTGCCATATTTTTCTGGCTTGGTACGCACTCTTAATGAAGCTTGTATGCGCCACATGAGGTATAACAATGTTGACGTCGTTAAATGGGTGGATGCAGATGATAACAGTTTCTTGCCGGACAGCTTATCAATACATGTATGTATCTATACATCCATGCTCGCAGATCCCGCAGTGCATATCTTCTTCTAATACAGATGACAACGATTAGAATAGGAAGTTTATAATTTGTATAAAATTTCTTTTAAAAAAAATGTATGCTCTCCTGAAAATTTGTTTACATTTTTATCTCGTCTCGTTGGCCTGGCTTTATTTGTTTATTACTCATATATTATATTATATTTATTAATTTATATTGATGACATTATCAAAACCATTATTACACAATTTAATGATCATAACAATATAACTACTTACTTACTATACTTACTATATTACTTTATATATCTCAAAGTATTATAGTATTTGTGTATTTCTAGTATTAGTTTATTTAATATATATTGTATTACTTGTAGGTAGATGCTCAACCTGCCACCTTTTGAAGCTTCTCCTGTACCCAAAGGTTACCTGGAAGAGATTGCTTAAGCGATAAGGCCGCCTATATTGTATTACTTCCTTAATTTGTGTTTTTACTAATGTTTGTTCTATGTTAGTTTATACAATAAAGAATATTTCATTCATTCATTCATTCATAATTATTTTATTTTCAATTTTATGAATGACAGATCCAGGTATCTGTCATTCATAAAATCTCGTCGTGAATCATCGTTCGTACAGAAAATAAAGTATGGAATGCTGGTACAGTAGCAAGCACCATTTACACGTTGCGCTTGTATATTGTATAGTATATATGAATAAGCGCACGGCGGCGGTCCAGATTACCATATATAATATATAAATACCATATAATACAATCCTCTGTGGCGGCGGCGTGACATCGCACTGCATTCGCATCATGAACAGTCTGTCCGTCTCTCTCACGCGCGGTCAAGCTTATAAGTCTCGAGACAGTAACTATTTAGTAATCTGTGCCCTTGGTAATTTTAATCGACAAAATATCTTGCTCACGTCCCT